>KV013968.1:36044-50436 GCA_001598015.1 Dorcoceras hygrometricum
TTTCTCGATTTCATTAGAGGGTGGTGAAATCGTTAAAATAGTGGGAGGGTAATTCATAAAACTAAATGACCTTGTTTTATGTCTTAGCGTTTTTCATATATAGTTAGTAATGCATGTCTGTTTTTCTTTTCAGTATAACCGCTCATATAATGTCTTCGATCAAAAATCCACTTGCTGCTATACTGGATAGCAACAAGTTCACTGGTCTGAACTACCAAGACTGGCTTCGAAACCTCAATATTGTATTGGCTTCGGAGAAACTTCTCTACACGTTAGAGAAGAGCCCTCCGAAGGAAGCCCCTGCCGATGTCAGTCCTGAGGAGCTGACAAAGATAAATAAATGATGGGATGAAGAGCTTAAGACAGGATGCTATATGATGGCATCGATGTATAACGAAATGCAGCGGCGTTTCGAGAAGACGATGTATGCTGCTGACATACACCTTCATCTCAAAGATTTGTATGGGGAGAACTCGTGGACTGAGAGGTTCACCACTGTCAAGGAGCTCATGATGAGCCGCATGCGAGATGGGACTTCGGTCAGCGAGCATGGGGTTCGTGTGATTGGGCTCATTGAAAAGCTGGTGGGCCTTGATATCACGCTTCCACATGAGATGTCAGTGGATCTGCTTCTCCTCTCACCCCCTGCTGCATTCGACCACTTTGTGGTCAACTTTAACATGAACAAGCTGGAAGCCACACTTGAAGAGGTGGTGAACATGCTTGTAGTGTTTGAGGGGATCATAAAGAAGGACAAGCCCGTCCTCCTTTTGGGCTCTTCTTCCTCTGCGAAGAAGGGACCCAAACACAAGGTTAAGAAGCGTTCTGCCCCTGCGAAGGAGGAAAAGCCCGCCAAGAAGCCCAAGGCAAAAGCTTCCAAGCCAAATAAGTCTGAGGATGTTTGCCATCACTGCCACAAGCCTGGGCATTGGAGGAGGAACTGCAAGGAGTACCTCGAGCAGTTGCTAACTACAAAAGGTATGTTCTATATTGAAATAAATATGTCTCTTAATTCGACTTCTTGGGTACTTGATACCGGATGTGGATCTCATATCTGCAATGATTTGCAGGTAATGACAAGAAGTCGACGTATAACAATTAAAAGGAAAAACGATAGCTTGAACCCAGCACAACTTTGGAACGCTAGGCTAGGTCACATTTCCTTGAGTAGGATGAACAAGTTGGTTAGGAGTGACATGTTTGATACGTCAGATATTAACTCCCTACCGACTTGTGAGTCTTGTCTCAAAGGAAAGATGACTAAACAACCCTTCACGGGCAAGCCTGAACGTGCTCAAGGCCTGTTGGATTTGATCCACACTGATGTATGTGGCCCACTTAGCATTGGTACTAAGTACGGTCACTCATACTTCATCACCTTTACCGATGATCACTCTAGGTATGGATACTTGTACTTAATGAAGCACAAGTCTGAATCCTTTGAAAGGTTCAAATAATTCAAGGCTGAAGTAGAAAATCAGTTAGGGAAAAGTATTAAAGCACTTCGATCCGATCGAGGTGGAGAATACTTGAGTGCTGAATTTCAAGATTATCTTAAAGAGAATGGGATTCTCTCACAGTGGACCCCTCCGGCTACACCACAACTCAATGGTGTAGCGGAGCGTCGTAATCGAACCTTGATGGACATGGTTCGGTCTATGATGAGCTTCACTGAGCTTCTTACCTCGTTTTGGGGCTATGCGCTCGAAGCGGCGGTAATGTTGTTGAACAATGTCCACACCAAGGCGGTGAATAAAACTCCAATGTGACGTAGATGATTCGAAGTCAACCTCTGTATTTGTATTCATGCTCAATGGTGGTGCTGTCTCTTGGAAGAGTTCCAAGCAAGACACCATCGCGGATTCAACCACTGAGGCTGAGTATATCGCAGCATCAGCTGCTGCTAAAGAGGCGGTTTGGATAAGGAATTTTGTCCAAGAGTTGGGTGTAATCCCTGATGGAGTTGGTCCAATCCCGGTGTACTGCGACAACATGGGTGCCGTTGCGCAAGCAAAGGAGCCTAGGTCTCACCAAATATCCAAACATATACTGAGGAAATACCACATAATCCGGGATATTGTGGCTAGAGGTGACATAGCAGTCGAGAGAGTCACCTCTGCAGACAACATTGCTGATCCACTTACGAAGCCCTTGCCAGGGCCGTTGTTTGAAAAACATCGCAAAACAATTGGACTGCGTCTGATGAGTAGTTGGCTTTAGGGCAAGTGGGAGATTGTTAGAGTAGATGCCCAACTAGCCAACTGTGGCGTGTGAGTTTTATTGACTCTTTGTATAACGATCTTTATTTATGAAATTCGTATTTCTTTATGGAATTCTTTATTTTCATTATGCTATAATGTTAACAATTGCGTTGGATAAAGACCTAGAATGCACCATAGTGTATGTTAGATGTGATAGTGGATATGATGGCTATCATGAAACACATCTAATAGTCACTGTGTATTCTGAACTCGTTCCTAGTCGATTGGACCGTAAAAATGAGGATAAGGCCGCCCGAGCTTGAGACTAGAATCTGCTATGTGAAGTACCATGTTTCATTGGTAGGGAACATTGTGATGTTCTGAGCATGCAGATGTATAGTGACCTGGTGATCTATCGAACTACCCTCGTTTGAACTTTTCAAGTGGTTACCATTTGTCGAGTGGATAAGTCCGAGGTCTTGGTTGTACTGATTAGCCTCACTACTCGAAACGTCATTGAGACTCTACATGATAGGTGCCTCACTTTGACCCATTTACCGACTCAGTTGGTGTCATTAGGTGGCGGGATTGGGTGAGGTCCCGATGCATGTAGGAGTCGATGCTTCGTTGTCAAGGATTCACCGCTCGCTTTTGTGCGTGGATATCCTATGCTATCTGAGGAGGCAATAGTGTGATAAATCTCTGGCTAGAGTACTAGATGTGTTTTAGGTAAATGGGTTTACCTAGTAACACACGCGATGTCACTATTTGATCTCCAAGATGTATGCATAGTTATCGGATCTCTAGCGACTCTCGATTTACCAATGGTCGTTGATCTGATCGGGATATATGTGTTGAAAGGACCGTACTGTATGCTAAACATGACCGACTAGTTCTTGCAGGCACTATCAGTGATACCTAGGGATCATGCTCCGATGCTTAAGTCAGCTAGAGAGTATATAAAGATAAGGCTGAGGATGAATCTGCTCAATGTGTCTAAAAAATGAGAAAATACCTGGGTATTTATAGGCTAGAAAAGTGGTTTCATGTACCTATCCGGGTAATTATTGTAACGTCTATAAATTTCCTAACTACGTAGACAAAACTAATTTTAGATGATTACATGCCATTTTATGTGATTTAATTATCATTTTTTATATATATATTGCATGGTATGTATGTCATGTTTTCAACTTGTTGAGTTACGGACGCGTGGACGAGACTAGTGACTACGGGGATGAAAATAATTTGAAAATTTTAAATTCTTAGATTTTTAAGAATAAATTTATTATTTTTTAGCAACAATTCTGAAAATTGGGGTTTTTATGATTATTTTGGAGGGGAACCCATTTTCGCCTATACGAGCTGTTTATTGGATTTTAAGGTGTATTAAAATTTGAGGGGACTTTAGTTACGAAAATTAGCCAATTTCAAAGACAAGTCAAAGTTTTAATTACCTTATCAAATTAAGGGAGGGGCAAACATGTCAAAAATTTCTTCCCTTTTTTTTTATTAAACTATAGTGGTCAATTGTATCACACTCCATTGTTTTAAAACACCAAAAAATTAATCAAAACCTAGATAAAGCCTTCACTCCCTCCTCCCTACAGTACGTCCCCCTCCTCCCCTCTCAAAGCTTCGAAAATTTCAATATCTTGGTGATTCAAAGGCGGTCCGGTCCCGATCTCGTGTCCTCTACGTCGGTAACTCGTAGATCTCAATTTTCTCCAAGCCAGGAATGTCATATCGATCCCTTTTCTCACCATTTAAACTATATTAATCTGCTTTTAAAGTTTAATGCATGAATTGTTGGTGTATTATGTAGATCTATGTTTCATGATTGAAATCCATGCATGTGCCATATTTTTCTAACATGTTTTTGTTCCATTATCGTGAGGCTTCGGTCGAGGCTGTTCTAGGAGGCTTGATAGTGGGTCTTAGTCATCCAAGAGAGGGCCAGAGGTGGTCCATAGAGGGAGGGTTTGAGGCTGGACGTTAGCGGAACCATGGTGGCTCGAGAAACCACATGCGGCGCGCGACGCACGTCGCTTTTGTGAGGAGTCGTTCGAACCAAGAGACGCATGGTTTGGACCAGGGATGGTCAGGTTAGGACCGGCTGGACCTAGGGGTGGTCCAGCTGGCGGGGCTCCGACCAGGGCGAGTGGAGCTGGGCGGTCGAACGCCAATAGTGGCGACGGGTCATGGGGGGCGGCATGCATGGAGGCGTGTGTGTGTTGCTAGGTTTTGGTGTGTGGATCGGTCGGTTCGGCTGGACCGGTTGGTTCGGTTGGACTGTGGTCGGTTCATCGAGTCTCGAGTCAAAATATTTTAAAATTGGTATGAGTTATTTTAATTATGGATCGGTTATTTTAATTTTAAGTCAAAGGTCCAATTTTAAAGAAAATGATCAATGGTTTTAAATCGAGTCAAACTTTTAATTTAATTGGGTTTGATGTTTATTTTACATTTTTAAGTCAAAATTGAAGTTTTTGGATTTCTAGTTAAGTCAAATTTTACCATGGGATCTTAACCGGGTCAAAATTGGTCATTTTGGTCAAAATTGGTCTTTGATTAAGTTATCATTTTTAAAAGTCAAAATTGGTTAAATTGATTATTAAGTCAAAATTGATTATTAAGTCAAAATTGATTTTGAAATTAGTCAAAATTGATTTTGAAATTAGTCAAATTAGTACTTTTATTTCAAGGTCAAAATTGGTCAATTGATTTTGGATTAGTCAATATTGGAGTATTTTAGGGATGTTAAAGGTGAATTTTAAAGTTATGGGCTAAGTCCAATTTTTAAGTTAAGTGTAGACTAGTGGGCCAGGCTCCTGAACCAGTCCTTGACGGAAGTAGAAAATGTAGAAGCCCGTGAATGTATATTTAATTATATATGTAGTATTCTATGTGCGTAAATGTTTTAAAGGAAATGATTAAATATACATTGACGGGCTAAGCTTTTAAATTGCATGATTTTAAGAAATGCACGCATCATGATATTCTACGAAACGGTCATGCATAAATTTTTTTAAGATAAAACCCGAGGGATTGATGTGATGTGACAAAGTTTAATGATGGGAGCTAGCCGGATAGCCGAGCCCGGGGATCCCCTATTTTAATGTATGAATATGAGCCTATGGATCCATGTGATCATGACATGGTGAAGTGGCAAGCATAGAGGTGTGAGGGACCCCGAGGTAAGGTCGGGTGAACTGCATCGCCATGTACGTTGGTTATTTCGACTGATCAGTCACACGCCCGCTCACATTCACTGATACGACTCATACGTTTTTCACGTTACGTTATGTCATGTCTTATGTACGTTATAGGTTATGATATGTTATGAAATGTACGAACAAGGTTTTAAGATCATCCATACATACATGTTTTAACGTAATTTTATTACAAGTATGTGCTTCCATGTGACTTTATGTATATGTACCTTGTTATTTTAAAAGATAGAGCATGCTGAGCCTCTAGGCTCACTAGGTTTAAATGGCGTAGGTGATGACCCTGTTGATTTCATACCGACCGATGGTGAGGACCTCTGAGCGCCTGTTGCAGCAGTACCTCGTGACCGCTACATGTCTCTATTTTGTTATGATACGCTTTCAGTTATGGATTTTTAGAATGTCATGTTCAGTACTATTACTCAGTCCTTTTTTTTAAACAGTATGAATGATTTTTTGGTTTAAAATATTTATTTTTTCCGGTTTCAAGTATTATTGAGAAAATTATTTTAGAAGGGAACGAGCCATACCTTTTAGTTTGTTTATTCCGCAAATGTTTAAAAAAAATTCTAGAGTCTGGTTCGTTTCAGTTGGTATCAGAATAGTGGTTCTGATGGGGTACTAGCCTGCTGCGTGGAGCTCGGATGTCGCACTACCAGTCTGTGGGTTTTATTGTTTTATGATTTCTTTTTATGTTCGTATGCTGCATGTTTTAGTTCTGCATGAGTTTTGGCCTTAGAATTTTAAAAGTTAGATGCTTAGTCATGCATTTAGATTTACGTGAGAAGGTTTTGGTGTATCAGTATGCCTCCCAGACGCAACAGAAGCCATCAGGATGATTCTACGCCTCCTCCTCCTCCCCCACCTCCTCAGTTGACACCGTACGAGAGGGCTAGTGTTGATATGCTAGCCGGGATCATCATGCATTTGGAGAGACAGTCGGAGTGACCCGGGAAGTCGCACGAGGAGGATGTGGCTGAGTGGTTCCGCAAGCAGGGACCCAAGGAGTTTGCTGGACTACAGATCCGCTAGTTGCTGAGTAAAGAACTGCTAGAAAATACTTATAAAATAGGTTTCACAGATTTCAAAACAGCATTTTCTGTCAAAACACACGAAGAAACTTTATCAATTCAAGAAGATTCTCAAAGTATCGCTCTCCTCAATAATACAACAATCCAAAAATATATTCAAAAGAATTATAGATATTTACACTTTGGTTTAATTCAAATAGCTGTCAAACCCTTAGTTCATATTGGAGTTGACACTCCAGTTTATCTCGCCTTACGAGATAAAAGACTTAAGAGATATCAAACATCTCTTCTGTCGATGGTTCAAACAAATATATGTAATGGACCAATTTATTTCAATTGTTCTCCTAACTTCTCTGTGTATCTCACAGATCCCATGATTTTAGATTCATTAATATTAGATGTTCATATTCAGGGAGATGAATTTCATCCCTGCAAAAACTTTGCAATTATGTACAGAGTCTATCTTCTCAATTAAATCCGTCAAATAAATCCAAAATACAGCAGACGGCCTGCTTCGAAATAAGAGACAGTATTGTTGCAAATAGATGCGGAAAGGCCTACGGTCTTTACGCCCAAAAGACTCAAATGGAATGAAATAACCATTCCAGAACAATTCATAATTAATACTCCTCAAATTCCTAGAAACATAAAACGTAGAGATATTTCTCAAATAATAGAAGAAGAAGATGGCAAAATTACAATAAAATTTAATTCACAAATTCAAAACTCTAATATTCCTAATTTCCAAAGATCTCAATCTTTGAGACATTCCTTTTCGATTGTCTCAAGAAATACTGAAAAATATGAATTTACAACCCCTCCTCCTAAACCTCAATCAGAACACTCTTCTCCTCAAAATTATTCCCCTCCAATGTCTCCTTCAGTTTCCAGTATGATTAATATGATCAGTTCTGGAAAAGAATTCAAACCAGATTATGATCACTCATGTTCTCCGAAGAGAAGACTGTAATATGTCATTTTGTAAAGAACGTTTCATAATGGGATTACCCCGTCTCTTCGCAGATAGAATAATTCAAAAATTAAAAAATGCAATATGCACAGAAGATATTCCTTTTTATACTTTCCTATCAATATTTCTTTCAGCCGAAGGAATTAATGATTATCAAACCCAATCTGCCATTCAAGTTAACACTACTCTTCATCAGAAATGGACATTAAGTAACAATGAGACTGTTACTGCTGTTCATCCTCCTCTTCAAAAATTACAACTCCACACTCCAAAAGGTGAAGTCATAGCTGATCCATTTTAACGTGGACGCAATGACAAAGAACCTGTTAATACAGAAGATGTTAATAAAATTCTTCAAAAGAATAACTATTCAAATCAAATCCTTAAAACAATAGCTAATCAAGTAGATCATATCTCCAATAATCTTCCTCAAACGCAACAATCTAAACCATTAATATTTAATAATCCTACAGCTAAACCTTTCTTTCAAACCAATGTTCTTCCTCCTGAAAAGGAAAAACAAATTAGTTTTGATAATACAGATTCCCTACTCAATAGAATTTCAAATAAATTATCAGAAATAGGTTCCTCCAGTAATAATATTAATTGTGTAGAAAACAATAATATTCAAAATATTGAAAAATCAAATAATCAAGATACTGAATCTCAACCTTCCAACTCTACTGATTCTACTTCCGAATCAGAAGACGAGGTCAATATTATTGATAATCCTTCTACAGATGAAGAAAATTAAATTAATAGAATTAATCATAGACGTCAATACAATACTCGTAATTATTATCGACGGCCTACGTCTGTTGATATTGGTTACGAAGAAAGAAATCAATTCAAGAGTAAAAAATATGATGGCCAATCTATAATTGAATGGAATATAGATGGTAAATCAGAATATGAAATTCTCAATACATTACAAGAAATGGGTATGGCTCGTGCCGCCTATAAAATCAAAGGTCAAACTGAAGAAACTGCTACAACCTTGATTATTCAAGGTTTTACAGGTCAATTAAAGAACTGGTGGGATAAAGCCTCATCCCTCGATTCAAAATTAAGTATACTTAATCATACAATTCATACAGAATATGAAAACGGTAATATCAATGAACAAAATGATTCATGTGAATATTTAATAGTTACCATCTCAATGTATTTCATAGGAAATCCTAACGAAGAATTTAATCCTACCAAAATTATTCTAACAAATCTCAAATTTCCATCCTTAACTGACTATCGTTGGTACAATGATGTTTTCCTCACTCATGTTCTCCACCGAGAAGACTGTAATATGTATTTTTGGAAAGAACGTTTCAATAGGATTACCCCGTCTCTTCGCAGATAGAATAATTTAAAAATTAAAAACTGCAATAGGCACAGAAGATATTCCTTTTGCAGACATGACTTTTGGTCAGTTGTTTGCATTTATCAAAAAAGAAGGTTTATCCTTATGTTCAGAACTTAAACTTCAAGCCAAATACAAATCTGATAGAACTACGACTCGCAAAGAGTTAGGATCTTTCTGTTCAATATTCGGTCTTACGAACATTGATCCTCCTTCAATCCGTAGGAAAAATAAAGAAACAAGATCCAATCTTAATTCTAAAACCCCAAAATTTAATAAATCAAAAAAATAGAAAATCTAACAATATTAAATCAAATAGATTAAAATGTTGGAACTATAACCAACCAGGTCACACGTCCAACAATTGTCTCAAAAAACCTAAGAAAACTCATAAGAATATAAAAAACAAAATATTAATGAATTATTCGATGATATTCCTAGTGATTCCAGTACATCCACCAAGGATGAGACTGAATCAGATCATAACCAACTTTCAAAAGGCATATGCCATTTATGTGTAATTCAAAAAATAAACAAGAAGTTATCCTTCAAAAATATTATAAACAATATTCGTCAAATTTATTAGATAATAGTGCAAAAATATTTATTATGTCTGTTTTAAACAAAAGGTTAAAAATCTTAGGACAATTAGGTAGAGTTCAAACTAGTCTTTGGCTCATACCATCCTACACCCATTCTCTTTTACTTTATCTTTTCAAAATATTTCTTTTAATTAATAATCCAATAGTACTCATTACATCTGTATAAATACGTTGTTTTTCAACTGTGAGGATTGAGAAATTCAAATTTAGAATTTTCGAATTTTCAGATTTCAGATTTTGAGATTTTTGGTGAAATCTGATTTGAGAATTTCAGATCTCTCGTGAGAGTTGTTCAGATTTAGTTCGGGGTTATCGGGTGAAATCTGTGCGAGATTTGGGTTGATTTAGTGAACTTTAGATAGATATCTGATTCCCTAGCGTTTAGAAGTGAAACACTGTCGTTTAGGGTGAAATCTGATGTTCCCGAGTGTTTGTGAGAGCTATCGCGAACTTTTGGTGAAACGATGTCGTTTTGGTGATGTCTGGTGGAGTGAGAGATCTGCCAGGGAGAGAGAGATCTGTTGGTAGCGATTGGCGCTAGAAGCGCTACGTCGTCGTTTCACAGTTCAGATGTCTCGCGGTTGGTGTAATCAGATGTCAACGATTAGTCAGCACAGCTGGAGAGTAGCGAGAGATCTGTTAGCGCTAGCGTGTGGACAAGAGCAGATGTCAACGTTGGTCAACATGTGTTAGCAATGCTACGTCGTTTTGATAAGTTGTAGCGACGTCGTTTGATGTAGTGCCTTAGCAATGCATGGAGTGATGTGATCAGCGATGAGCACTAGTGTTGGTTTCAGATGTCTCAGATGCGTCGTCGTTTTGACTAATTAGCGCTTAGCGTGACCGAACTTGTGTGAGCGCTGAGAGATCTGATGTATGTAACGCTGGAGCATTTCAGATGTCACACGTACGATGTCGTTTGGTTTAGTGTGTAGGTGTTTAGCCTTAGCGCTGAAATCTGATGGATATGTGACCGCTGGTTTCAGGTTCGAGAGATCTGTTTGGCGCTAGTATTTGATGCGAGGAATCTGTTCAGTACCAGAAGATGATTTTGGTGAAGGAATCTGTTTAAGTCGGTGGCTGGTGAATTTATACGCTAAGTAGAGATGAACACTTAGTCATTTTTCACCCGACATTTCCTATCTTCTCATTAGAAACCCTCGTTCGGTACTGTTCATCCGTAGCCTATTTCCGTCGTTTGTCGTCGATTCTCGCCGTTGTTTTGATCGTGGTTGGTGGCGTTGAGCTCCCCTTGCTTAGGCCTTTTGATTTATACCAACTAGGAGGCTTGAATCGACCTAGGAGAGGATCACGTCGTGACTGCCGAGTTCGTGTAGCTTCGTGATTTCGGAGCTTTGGTTCTCCTATGTTGTAGCAGATTTTGAGTAAGCATTTTCTGTCGTTCTAAGCTTAGAAATTTCTGTTAGAACGTTGTTTAGACCTGTAGAACCAGATGTGAGTTCTTGGTCGTAGGCAGTGTTATATAGACGTTCAGATTTGTGCTAAGTAGCATGATATCTTAACAGGTTTGTGTTCCAGGAGCCTTCTGCCGTGGTTGAGGAAGCCAGGAGAAAGCTGAATTGCACGGGTTGAGGATTTTCGTGCCTTTGATAAAATATGTTGAGGTAGACTTAGCAGCGAGGTATGATTTGGAGCAGCTCTAAACGGCTGTGAGCTTGAACATGACTATATTTCGAGTTGTGAAATCTGTTGAGAGGCTGTTATGTGAATTACGTGAAACTGAATTGATGAATTGATTGATTGTTTGTTCTGTTTTGCGTAGATTGTGCATGTAGAAATCAGATTTGAATTTCTTGTCATACATGCATACATATTGAGCCATTCGATCGATTGATGACCTGATTTCAAGCCACGTTGTGACCGGCTGACTGAGTAGTCGTGCCCGAATGGTCCAACGCTATCATCGGAGTGGTGATCGACGGAGTTGTCGTATCGGAATACCACCGAGTAGTGATGGCTGACGGGCCGGAATATCACGGACCGATGATTTCCACCGGCTGCTTGGCTGTGCGTGGTATAGAGGCTGACTTGAGATGATTAACTGGCCTTGATGACTGATTCCTTTGGCAGCCACATGCATTTCATGATTTTATTTATAGCATGTTGGTTGATTGCTGTTTTAGATGGCTCTTCGTATTGAGGCTTGACCTCGTATTTCTTTCCTGATTTTATGTTGTTTGGGTATGTGTTACCCATTTTCAGGATCTTCAGGTAACCAAGCTGGACCGAGTGGAGTGCCAGCTGGTCGATCCCCATTCACTTGAGTCCAGTCTATTTTATTATGTATTGAACCGGGGGATGCCCCGTGTTTTTATGTATTGGGGATCTGTATTTGATTTGAGATATGTTGTTACCTGCTTTGTATGAGTTTGAGTTAACTCGTATTTTGAGTATTGATATTTTGAATGTATATTTTGTGTTCAGGCCCATTTTATTTCGAAAAATTTTTAAGCCCTATTTTACGCTTCCGTGATTATGTGCTTAATTGTGCTATATTCTCTGTTTAGTAGCACGGGGCCTGAAATTTTTGGTATCAGAGCTTAAACTGAGATAAGATCGATTCTTTTCCATCAAACTCGAGTCTAGGCACAGAGTTTGGGTTTTATTTGTGATTGACTCTGTGATTGTACTGCTTTCCTCTGTGTATTATCTGTTTGTAGTTCTTACCTTTGAGTTTTGGTAGATGCCGTCGAGGAGAAGTAGGACTAGAATCGCTAGGCAGGTAGATGGGGAGTCTAAAGCCCCGGGAAACGATGAGGATGTTGAGCAGTAGAGTGTGCCTTTGCGTCGTCGAGCTAGACAGGCAGAGGTTGAGGTGGAAGATGTAACTAGGCAAATTGGTGAGATGGAGCTAGTGTTGGCTAGGTTTCAGAGGATGAATACCCCTACGTTCACTGGCGCAGAGAGTGGTCTGATGGCTGAAGGCTGGTTGGAGCATGTGGAGGAAATTTTTGACATGGTGGAGTACTCTCAGGAGAGAAGATTGAAGTTGGCTGTCTTGCAGTTGAGGGATCATGCTCAACGATGGTGGAAAGGTACTTCCCGAGTCCTGAGAGAGAGTGATGCTTTGATTTCTTGAGAGATCTACTGTGCATCTTTTCGACAGGAGTATACCCCTAAGTCCTACTACAATAACCATGAGAGGGAGTTCAATAATTTAAAGTAAGGGAACATGAGGGTGGCCGAGTATGCTAGACAGTTTTCTTCGCTCTGTCGTATGTTCCCCATGTTGCTAACCAGGAGAGGACGAAGAGGAACAAGTTTTTGAGAGGTTTGAGTCCTGATTTGTTCCGTATGGTGTTAGCTGGTTCTCCTGCGACTTATGATGATGCAGTGGATAGGGCGGTGGACATTGAGGAGAGTCTTTTCGAAGCGCAAAATCAGGTTCAGCCTATAGCTGGGCGCAGTTTCCTACCCGTGCCGGAAGGGACGTAGATATTTCAACCTCCTTAGACGTCGCAGCAGATTAATCGCCAGAGGTTTAAGCCTCGTGGGAAGCAGTTCAAGAGAAGGTTGAATTCGAGTTCCTCGGGATCCGTTAGCTCTGGTGGTAGTGGCTCTAGAGGAGTGTCGTGTGGACAGTACGGAGTAAGCATGTGACTCTTGAGTGCCGTGGAATTCAGGGTCATTGTTACAAGTGTGGGAAAACCGAGCACCTGGCTTGAGAGTGCCCGTCGGTGAGGGGACAGCCCTCTAATCAGTCACAACAAGGTTCAGCTGGTGGTTCTTCGCAGAGACCGCAACCTTTTACTCAGTCCCAATGATTAGGATTCCAACCACGAGAACCGTCTAGGTTTGGAGGATCTTATAGACCTCAGTCTTCGGGACCGCAAGTCAGTGTTACCCATTTTCAGGATCTTCAGGTAACCAAGCTGGACCGAGTGGAGTGCCAGCTGGTCGATCCCCATTCACTTGAGTCCAGTCTATTTTATTATGTATTGAACCGGGGGATGCCCCGTGTTTTTATGTATTGGGGATCTGTATTTGAATTGAGATTTGTTGTTACCTGCTTTGTATGAGTTTGAGTTAACTCGTATTTTGAGTATTGATATTTTGAATGTATATTTTGTGTTTAGGCCCATTTTATTTCGAAAAATTTTTAAGCCCGATTTTATGTTTCCGTGATTATGTGCTTAATTGTGCTATATTCTCTGTTTAGTAGCACGGGGCCTGAAATTTTTGGTATCAGAGCTTAAACTGAGATAAGCTCGATTTATTTTGATCACACTCGAGTCTAGGCACAGAGTTTTTATGTTATTTTTGATTGACTCTGTGACTTATGTGATCTTTTATCTGTCTATGTGATATATCTGCTGTGAGATCTTACCTCTAGACTTGTTTAGATGCCGCCGAAGAGAGGAAGAGGTAGGGCGACTAGACGTGCCGATGAGGAGTCTAGGGCATGTAGCGATGATGATGTTCATCAGGTTGAGAACGTTATGAGACGGATAGGCGAGATGGAGTTGATTTTAGCTAGGTTTCAGCGGACGAACCCTCCGACGTTTTCTGCAGCTGAGGGCGGTGCGATGGCTGAGGCTTGGTTAGTTCAGATGGAGGAGTTGTTCGATACTTTGGAATACGCTCCCGAGAAGAGACTGAAGCTGGCAGTGTTGCAGCTGAGAGACAACGCACAGCGCTGGTGGAGAGGTACTTGTCGTATTCTTTCATGATAGTGGGGCTGTGATCACTTGGGAGAGATTCTGTGAGGCGTTTCGACAGGAGTATACCCCGTAGTCCTTCTATAACAGTCGCGAGCGAGAGTTCGACAACCTGAAGCAGGGTAACATGCGAGTGACTGAGTATGCCCGACAGTTTTCTGCTCTTTTGATCTATATGCCACACGTAGCCAACCAGGAGAGGACAAAGAGGAACAAATTTCTGAAAGGCTTGAGGCCTGATCTGTACCGGATGGTTTTGTCTGGTTCACCTGCGACCAACATAGAGGCAGTGAACCGAGCGGTGGATATTGAGGAGAGTTTG
>KV013968.1:54687-66670 GCA_001598015.1 Dorcoceras hygrometricum
ATTTTTTTTCAGTGTTGCCTTTGATTTCGAGGACGAAATCTCTTAAGGTGGGGAGAATGTCAGGATTGATAAATTCAAATTTAGAATTTTATTTTCTTCAGATTTCAGGTTTTGAGATTTTTGGTGAAATCTGATTTGAGAATTTCAGATCTCTCGTGAGAGTTGTTAAGATTTTAGTTCGGGGTTATCGGGTGATATCTGTGCGAGATTTGGGTTGATTTAGTGAAATTTAGATAGAAATCTGATTCCCTAGTCAGCACATGAAAGATCAGATTGATTTGATTCGGAGTAGAATGAAAGCTGCTCAAGACCGTTTCTCTAGCTATGCTAACAGAAGACGCAGACCTTTGGAGTTTGAGGTTGGCGATCGAGTATTTCTCAAAGTTTCTCCTTTGAAGAGCGTTATGCGATTCAGATTTAAAGGCAAATTAGCTCCTAGATTCGTTGGTCCCTTCGAGATTGTTGAGCGGATTGGACAGTTGCCTTATAGATTGCAGTTGCCTGACGAGTTAGCAGCGATACATGACGTTTTTCATGTGTCAATGTTGAGGAAATATGAGCCAGATCCGTCCCATGTGTTGAGAACCGACGAAGTTGAGCTGGATTCTGCCTTGAGCTATGTAGAATATCCAGTGCAGATTCTGGATAGGAAGGAGAAGCAGCTGAGGAACAAGATAATTCCGTTGGTGATGGTCCAGTGGAGTAAGCATGGCCGAGAAGAAGCTACCTGGGAGGTTGAGGAGAAGATGAGACAAGATTGGCCTCATCTGTTTGAGCATTGACAGTGTGAATTCCGGGTAAATTCATATTCTTTGCTTCGAGTTTGATTAGATGATTGTGTTTGATTCGAATGATTTGATTTTTTTTCTTCCCAGTGTTTGCCTTTGATTTCGAGGACGAAATCTCTTAAGGTGGGGAGAATGTCAGGATTGATAAATTCAAATTTAGAATTTTCGAATTTTCAGATTTCAGATTTTGAGATTTTTGGTGAAATCTGATTTGAGAATTTCAGATCTCTCGTGAGAGTTGTTTAGATTTTAGTTCGGGGTTATGGGGTGATATCTGTGCGAGATTTGGGTTGATTTAGTGAAATTTAGATAGAAATCTGATTCCCTAGTGTTTAGGAGTGAAACACTGTCGTTTAGGGTGAAATCTGATGTTCCCGAGTTTTTGTGAGAGCTACCGCGAACTTTTGGTGAAACGATGTCGTTTTGGTGATGTCTGGTGGAGTGAGAGACCTGCCAGGAAGAGAGAGATCTGATGGTAGCGATTGGCGCTAGAAGCGCTACGTCGTCGTTTCGCAGTTCAGATGTCTCCCGGTTGGTGTACAAAGATGTCAAGGATTAGTCAACGCAGCTGGAGAGTAGCGAGAAATTTGTTAGCGCTAGCGTGTGGACAAGAGCAGATGTCAACGTTGGTCAACATGTGTTAGCAATGCAGCGTCGTTTTGATAAGTTGTAGCGACGTCATTTGATGTAGTGCCTTAGCAATGCATGGAGAGATCTGATCAGCGATGAGCGCAAGTGTTGGTTTCAGATGTCTCAGATGCATCGTCTTTTTGACTAATTAGCGCTTAGCGTGATCGAACTTGTGCGAGCGCTGAGAGATCTGATGTATGTAATGCTGGAGCATTTCAGATGTCACGCGTACGATGTCGTTTGGTTTAGTGTGTAGGTGTTAGCGTTAGCACGAAAATCTGATGGATATGTGAGCGCTGGTTTCAGGTTCGAGAGATCTGTTTGGCGCTAGGATTTGATGCGAGGAATCTGTTCAGTACCAGAAGATGATTTTGGTGAAGGAATCTGTTTAAGTCGTGGCTGGTGAATTTATACGCTAAGTAGAGATGAACACTTAGTCATTTTTCACCCGACATTTCCTATCTTCTCATTAGAAACCCTCGTTCGGTACTGTTCATCCGTAGCCTATTTTCGTCGTTTGCCGTCAATTCCAGCCGTTGTTTTCAGCGTGGTTGGTGGCGCTGAGCTCCCCTTGCTTAAGCCTTTCGATTTATACCAACTAGGAGGCTTGAATCGACCTAGGAGAGGATCGCATCGTGACTGCCGAGTTCGTGTAGCTTCGTGATTTCGGAGCTTTGGTTCTCCTGTGTTGTAGCATATTTTGAGTAAGCATTTTCTGCCGTTCTAAGCTTAGAAATTTCTGTTAGAACGTTGTTAGACCTGTAGAACCAGATTTGAGTTCTTGGTCGTTGGCAGTGTTATATAGACGTTCAGATTTGTGATAAGTAGCGTGATATCTTAACAGGTTTGTGTTCCAGGAGCCTTCTACCGTGGTTGAGGAAGCCAGGAGAAAGCTGAATTGCGCGGGTTGAGGATTGACGTGCCTTTGGTAAAATCTGTTGAGGTAGACTTAGCAGCGAGGTACGAATTGAGAAATTTTAACAGCTTGGAGCGTAGACATGGCTGTAATTGATGTTATGAAATCTGCTGATTTGATGATATGAATTATGTGAAGCAGTTGCTGAATATTTGATTGATTTCATGTTCTGTTTTTTGTAAATTATGCATGTAGAATTTTGATATGGCTTATTGGCATACATGCATACATCTTGAGCCTGATTGACAGATTGATTGATGACCTGATTGAGAGCCACGTTATGACTGGCCGACAGATGTGTCATGCTCGAAAAGTAAAACGCTATCATCGAAGTGGTGACTGCCGGATTCGAGTGTCTACCACCGAGTTGTGATGGGCTGACGGGCCCCGATGTTCACGGACCGATGATTTCCACTGGCCGATTTGCTGTGCGTGGTATAGAGGCTCGCTTGAGATGATTTGCCAGTCGATATGATGGTCCAGCTATCCAATCCTTGATAGCCCTCATGCATTTCATGACATTGATTTATAGCATGTTGCATGGTTAGCTGTTTGATAGCTCTTCGTACTGAGGCTTGACCTCGTATTTGTTTTCCTGCTTTTGTGTTGTTTGGGTATGTGTTACCCATTTGCAGGATCTTCAGGTAACCAAGCTGGACCGAGTGGAGTGCCAGCTGGTCGATCCCCGTTCACTTGAGTCCCAGTATATTTTATTATGTATTGAACCGAGGGATGCCCCGTGTTTTTATGTATTGGGGATCTGTATTTGATTTGAGATTTTTTGTTACCTGCTTTGTATGAGTTTGAGTTAACTCGTATTTTGAGTATTGATATTTTGAATGTATATTTTGTGTTTAGGCCCATTTTATTTCAAAAATTTTTAAGCCCGATTTTACGCTTCCGTGATTATGTGCTTAATTATGCTATATTCTCTGTTTAGTAGCACGGGGCCTGACATCAACAATAATTTTTCATACTACATTTCGAAACTCCTTGTTCTTGTTTCTTCTCTCCATCAACTTCACACAAAAACCTCAGTTTCCTACAAATGGATCCTACTAAACAGAGAGTTCAAACGGCAAGAGATTATGAAATGCCCAAAGTTACTACAAAGGAGTTGGTTCAAATGCATCAGTTGGCACCACCAACACCCTCAAAAACACCCTCTCAAAGACCCACGGGTCAATTTCCCCCTCTTACCTCAAACTACAACAAATACAGTCCTTTTCAAAACCTCCCAGAACTGCCCTACAAATCAGTTTTGGCTTCTCCCTCAAAACAGATCCAGCCTTCTTCTCAAACCAATGATGAGTTCAAATATGTTTCCAAAACTTGGTCTGAAAACCTCGGGTTCGCACCTTTTACAGAAATACCCCAAAATGTCAAAAAACAAGATTATATCAGACGTCGTTTTCCCCCCTCTCAGTATTGGGAATCCGACAATCCACAAAACCTTCAAATATTTTATGAATTCATATTACCGACTCTGTCGAAATAGTCGACAAAAAATGTTCAAAAAGAGATACTATTTTTTCTAAATGTATCATTAAACAGGTCATCTCAGCAACCCAGTGTGATGAACTCACTCAAACTCGTCCCTATGGGATTTTCTAAACTCGTTCATTCTCTGTCAATTTTCAACCTCCTACATTCAACTATATTGACTAAAAAAATGCTTGGTTCAAAGATTTCTACCTTCGCCCCTTTTCTCATTCATGGTTTTTCACATTTCATACTGGTTGTGACTCAAATTTTCCTGTTTAGTTTCACGAATGGTGGAAACAAATGGGTTCTGACTCTTCAATCCTCCCTCCAGAGGTCAAAAAAGGGTTAGAGGTTTTCTCCGAATCCTCTTGCCTCAATAATTTTCAAAAACCCCTCAAATTTCATGCAGAATTCAAAGTCCCTTGGATTTTTGCTTGGGATTTTGATTTTCAAAACTTTATCCTGACCCCGTCCCATTTTCAATAGTCCGTATTCATAAAATCAAATGGTGGGGTAAATATCAAACTCACCTCTGCAATGAGCATGTGGTTAGAAATTTCATAGCCACTGGACAAAAGCCCAAATATACCTCAACTGAGCAGAAACCTGATCCTCCTGCTCATCAAACAACCCAAAAAGCTCAAAAGCCCAAAGAAGATACTCAAAAGACTTTCTTTGACCAGTTCAAAAATGATCCCGAATTTCAAAGTCGATTATTCGAATTTATGACTCAATGCTCTTCAAAATATGCAAAGTCTGAAGAATCGGTCTCTTTCGACCCTTTCGGTGGACCGAATGCTCAAGATCCTTTTGATTTTTAAATGAAAGGATATTTCAAAAAAAAAAATTACTTCTATGTCTCTTTCAAAATTAGGCCAGAAGTTTCTCGGTGAAACGCGTGCCACTCTTTGGCCACAGGATATTTCAAAAAAAAAAATTTAACTTCTATGTCTCTTTCAAAA
The DNA here is from genome assembly GCA_001598015.1 of Dorcoceras hygrometricum. Classification (NCBI taxonomy): domain Eukaryota; kingdom Viridiplantae; phylum Streptophyta; class Magnoliopsida; order Lamiales; family Gesneriaceae; genus Dorcoceras; species Dorcoceras hygrometricum. Next base: position 59,469 of record KV013968.1, read on the forward strand.
TTAGGCCAGAAGTTTCTCGGTGAAACGCGTGCCACTCTTTGGCCAGAAGTTTCTCGGTGAAACGTGTGCCACCTTTTCAAATTTTTGGCCGACAAAGATCTCATCACAACAAAAGATTCTTCATCAAAGGACGCGTGTTCAAAAGACGTGCAAGATGCCCACTATCAAAAGATGTTCCCAAGATGTTCCCCATTTTCAAAAAGAAGACAAAAGTTGCCATCAAAAGATGGTTCCCATTTTCAAAAAGATATTCCCTTTATCAAAAATGCGTTCCCACTTCAAAAGATGTTAAATACCTTTATCAAAAGACGCATTATCAAAAGTTGATCAAGACATAAAGCAAAAGAAGATGGTGACATTCCATCTACCAAGATTTCCGAAGATGTTTTAAAAGTTTTCTTTATATATTCATTGTATTTTCAGAGGGAGTTCAGAGCGAGTTTAGAGAGCAAATTCTTATAAAAACTCTGAGTTTGTATCTGCTATCAATCTTCCGTCTTCCAACTGTAAGCTTCATTTTCAATTTATAAAATCATCATTTCTTTCACTCCTGTTTTCATTATAAAATCATCATTTCTTTCACTACTGTTTTATGAATGTTAAAGGCATTTTCTTTTAAAATACAAAACTCGAGGGATTGAATGATTTGTGACAATTTATGATGAGGAGATGCACCACTGGAACGTCGCTGAGCTGCACATGCGAAGAAGAAGATGCATCTAACGCGTAGATCATAAAACCAGCGTTCTCCGCCGACAACAAGCTGAACATCTCCATCGCTGAGACTAACGGAATCTTCAACTGAGAATCCGCACCGTAGAAATTCCATTTCTCACCTGACTGAGGCCTAAAACGCACGATCCCATGAAAACAATCCACGGAGGCCCTATAACTGGACAACACGTCCATTCCCACTATACAGTCAAAATCCCACAACATCAAACGAATCAAATTCGCCACTACCACATGCTCGCCAAACCTCATAACGCCATCCACCAAAACTTCTTGGGAGAACAGGCTAGCACCGCCAGGAGTAGAAACAGACACAACATCGCGCAAATAAAAGGTACACAGGCCATGCTCGATCACAAAAGAATCAGCAATAAACGAATGCGATGCGCCAGTGTCAAACAACACTCGTGCAGGAAAATCAAAGACAGAACAGTTACCTGTAATCACTCCGCTCGGCGCGCCGTCCGCTTGCTCCCTCGTAATAGCATTCATTTGAGCATGTTGGGGTCCAGAGAAATGCTGTTGAGACGACTGTCCGAAACGCGATGGACCAGGCAACTGAAACGGCCTAAACTGCGTCAATCCAACCCTAGGCTGCGGGAACTGAGGGGAACGACCCCTTGACGATCCTCCTCGACCCTGAGGTGGGGCTGCGGCTTGCTACGATCCAGCTGATGGACACACCCTCGCAAAATTCCCATACTGACCACAGATATTACAAGAGCCCTGAACACCAACGCACTGAGTCGACGAATTCTTGCCTCCAAAGAAGCCACAAAACTCTGCCCTAGAACCACTGCTACTAGAGCTGCCAGAACCAGAAGAACCAGAACCAGACTTCTTCTTAAATGATGGCCACGAGGTCGAAACCTCTGACGGCCAGACTGTTGAGCCAACTGCTGCTGCTGCGGAGGGGGTTGATGAGCAGACTGGGAAGACTGAGAAGACTGCGCTCCCTGAACAGCGGGACGACCACCCTGAGCACCCTGAGCCCTAGCACGTGACCTTCGGTTCCGCAGACCTTCCTCGATATCAACAGCACTATCCACAGCCTCTGCATAGCTCTTTGGTTTACTCGACAAAACCAAAGTATACAACTCTTCATTCAAACCCTCAATAAACTTGGTCCTCTTGGCCCTCTCCCGGCCAGCAACATGCGGGACATACGCCAACAGAGAAGAAAACCTACGGTCATACTCACTTACCGACATCGTACCTTGCTCCAAGTTGTCGAATTCCCGCTCACGGGCGTTCACATATGACTCCGGGATGTACTCCTGCCGAAAGGCAACACAGAAGCTATACCAAGAAATCTCCACACCGGTCTCCTCAAGCGTCCTCGAAGCGCCACGCCACCAATGCTCCGCACTCTTCCTCAGCTGGAAGGTCGCCAAACTCAACTGAAGCACGTCATCGTACTGAACACGATCGAACAAACCAGGGATGTGCCGCAGCCATGAATCCGCATCTTCGCTAGACTCGTCACCGTTAAAGATCTGGGGACTCATCCGTTGGAACCTAGCCATCACAATCTCCATGTTTCCACACGGGTTGCTAAGTTGTCAACTTCATCCTCTTCACGCCTACCACGACCACGGGAAGGGAAACTACGCTGATCCTCGTTCTGATCTCCAAACTCGTCCTGAAACAGCCCTCTACCTCTACCCCTACGTCTAGGCGGCATCTCTCTACGAAGGCACTAAATAGGATAAGGAAACACAGAACAGAAACAGCATAGAAATCGCATATCACAAATAATATGCAACACATAAGTCGCATAGTCAAGCACAAGCAACACACAACACTGTGCCTAGACTCAATTGTGATAAAAAAAATCGAGTTTATCCCAGCTTAAGCTCTGATACCAAAAATGTCAGGCCTCGTGCTCACATCAGAGACAAAAAACGCAAAACAAGCGGAAGCTACTAAAAAGTGGTTAAAATTTTTTTTTTTTTTGCCTGACTGAAATATAACATAATTTAAAATACAAGATACTCAAAATAAACCCAATTTATAAATCCACAACATCACAAATATTCAAACACAACAAGTGCCCAACGGCTGAATCAACACAAGTACTAAGAGACTGACAGCTATATTTATCTAAGCATCACCCGGGACATCCCACCCGCGGTGATACCAGTGCACATAAATATATACATAAATGGGACACTCTATCCACCTCCTGGGACACCACCAGCTGGATCAAAGCCAAGGCCAGCAGAATAACCTGGGAAACCTGAACAACAAATAGGCAAACAACACAACAACCCCAGAGGGACCTCGGGGTTAAACCCCAGTACGGAGAGCAACTATGAAACAGCAATGAATAGCAACAGATATAATGCTAATGCTATGCATGAAAGACAATACAACAGCCGAAGTCTACAACCAAGGAAGGGAGCCAAAGAGTTCAACAGCTGACAAAAGATTCAGCGAAGAATGATTAGTGGCCACTGGTGTGTTTACAAGCACACGGGAATTACCCGCTCATCTTTACACCACACCTGAATACCAGATGCATCAATAACTCAACCTGTTGTTGCCCAACCCATGAACTGTGGTAGTTAACCACTCGGCGCATGAGGGCTAACAGACCAGCAGGGAGATGAGAGTGCGGTATTGACGCTCGCCCTCGCATCCTGGTAAGAAAACAGAGCAACAACAAATCACGGCTACAACAGCTGAAATGAAATGATCATGCGTATGCAATGCAACAGCTGAACAACATATAAAATCACAAGAAATGCACACACAGCAATCAAACATAATATCCATGCCGTAATACAAGCTCAACATCCGTACCTCACTAGCTTCTGAGCTATAATTACCACACCTGCTGCTACGATCAAATCCGAGCAACACAGATCTGTCACCTGCTATATCAACACAAGCCACTGCTCAAAAGCCGAACGTAAAATAACAGCAGGTGGGAGCTACAACTCCACCAGCGCTCATCTACCTTCCTAATTCAACGGAAAGCTCTAACAAAGTTTAAAGCTAGCATCTTTACTTACCCCAACGAAACTACTGGCATGGCAGGGAACTCTTATGCTAGAAAACTACACGAGGGAGGTATCGTAGCGATCCAGCGATCCTCTTCCAGCTCCTCCAACGATTTCTAAAGAGGTATAGAACGAAGCGCCTTAGCGAGAGGAGTCCAACGCTACCACTCTCACTCTCGTCGGAGTTGTCTACCACCGGAAATTAGGACGGATAAGGTTACTGTGAACAGTAACTAGGGTTCGCGACATGATTTGCTATTGGGAAATATTTCTAAGAATGGGATCTATTAAAAAATCTAAGACCAAGTCTTCTCTAAATACACTACTCAAACAGCAGAAAGAACAGGACTAGATCCACCGACAAAATCAGTTGTCACAAATAATATCCCCAACAAGCAGGAATCTCGCATCAGCTTTTGCCTATCGCTTGTATAACAATCTGCAGTTAAATCTTTCCAAACAACGCTAACGCTAAATGGCGTCGCACCAACTTAACCAAACGACGTCGCAAGGGAACACGTCACCTTGATACCAACAGCTGATTCACAAACCAGCAGCAACAACGCATGAGACCTCTTCAACAGCTGATATAAAGCGCTCCACTCAAAACGCTGTCGTTCCAACTTATCTAAACGACGTAGTTTCGATGCACGCTAACGAAACAAACAGCTGGTTCCTGAACACAAAACGTCGTCGCTTCAAAATCTCTTAGCGCTCTTTGCTGAACACCGCAACTAACATACTAACAGCTGATCACTCGCAACAGCTGGTCTCTCGCAACAACTGGATACGCGCTAATACACCAACGACTGAAATCTAACGAAGCACTGCTGCTGCTTCCTACCAAAACGCAACGACTGGAATATCAAAAATTGACGTGATCACTCAACGGCTGATCCCACTACTACTTCTGCTGATTCCAACACTTAGGCAAAATCGATGTCTATGCCAAGCACATCGACCAACGGCTGGTCCAAACCCGACCAACACCTGATTGCGAAAACACAGGTCTCACATCTCTCCCCCACTAAAACACGATTTCGTCCTCGAAATCAAACTCGGGCAACAACTGAGCTCACAACCAAGATTTCAAGATAATTGAGCAAACAATTACGGAAATCTGATGCAACACTCACGCAAACAGGTGCGGCCACTCACGTTGCATCTTCTCTTCCATCTCCCAGGTAGCTTCTTCCCTACCATGTTTGCTCCATTGAACCATCACCAAGGGAATGGTTTTATTCCTCGGCTATTTCTCTTTACGATCCAGAATTCGCAAGGGATACTCAACATAACTCAACGTCTGATCTAGCTCAACCTCGTCAGTTCTCAACACATGAGACGGATCTGGCTCGTACTTCCTCAACATGGAAACATGAAAGACATCATGTAGAGAAGATAATTCTGGTGGCAACAACAGCCGATACGCCAAAGGGCCAATCCTCTCAACAATTTCATACGGTCCAACATAACGAGGGGCTAACTTTCCCTTGCGACTAAAACGCATAACACTGCGAAACGAAGAAACTTTAAGGAATACATGATCACCAACCTGAAACTCTAGAGGTCGACGCCTCTTATTTGCATAGTGGCTTGGCGATCCTGGGCAGCTTTCATCCGCTGTCGAATCAGATCCACATGATCCTTCATCTGCTGCACAAACTCTAGGGAAGACAGCTGCTTCTCCCCCACTTATTCCCAACATACTGATGATCTGCACTTTCGGCCATACAAAGCCTCAAACGGCGCCATACAAATCGTCACTTGGTAGCTGTTATTATAGGAAAACTCAACTAAATACAACGCGTCTTGCCAGCTACCTCCAAAATCCATCACAACAGCTCTTAACATATCCTCCAACGTCTGGATAGTTCGCTCAGACTGGCCATCTATTTGGGGTGATACGCTGTACTCATAGCCAATCTGATACCCAAAGCTGCTTGCAAACTCTTCCAAAATCTGGAAGTAAACCTTGGATCTCGGTCAGAAACGATCGAAACAGGCACACCGTGCAATCTAACCACAAAATCCACGTACAGTTTCGCCATTTTCTTCAATGAAAACGTCATACCATAGGGAATGAAGTGCACAGACTTCGACAATCTGTCGATTACAACCCAAATCGCATCGCAACCTCTGCTGGAACGAGGCAAATTCATCACAAAATCCATCGCTATGTGCTCCAAATTCCATTGGGGCACTTCCAAACTCTGCAACAGACCACCAGGTCTCATCCTTTCAGCCTTAACCTGCTGACAGTTCAAGCAACAAGCAACAAAACCAGCCACGTCGCTCTTCAAACCAGCCAACCAGAAGTGCGGCTTCAACGCATGGTACATCTCCGTGCACCAGGATGAACACTGTGTCTACTGCAATGCGCTTCTCTAAGGATCTCCTCCCGAAGATCTATCAAGTTGGGCACAACCAACCTACCCCAGAAACGCAAACAACCATCAGACGAAACAGAATAGTCCTCAAGTTGACCAGCCCTGATCTTCAACTTCATCTCGTGGATGGAAGGATCTGTCTTTTGAGCCGCTCTAATGCTCGAAATGATCTGTGGCTCAACTTGGAAAGAAGAAACCACCACATAATCCTCAGCCGGGTAAAATCTCCAACCAGTAGTGCTAAGATGCTCACGGTCTTTAGAAACATACAACGATGCAAGCATATCTCCTTGAGCCTTTCTGCTCAACGCATCCGCCACTACATTAACTTTCCCAGGCTGGTACTTGATCTCACAATCAAAATCCTTCAACAGCTCCATCCACCTACGCTGTCTCATATTCAAGTCAGGCTGTGAAAACAAATACTGCAAACTCTTGTGGTCCGAATACACCACAAACTGCTCGCCATACAGATAGTGGCGCTAAATCTTTAACGCAAAGACCACAGCTGCTAGCTCCAAATCATGAACTAGGTAACGAGTCTCGTGCGGTTTCAACTTCCGCGAGGCATACGCAATGACTCGTCCATGCTGCATCAACACACAGCCCAATCCATTGAGCGAAGCATCAGAACACACAACGAAACCACCTGAATCAGACGGCAAAGCCAACACAGGCGCAGTAGTCAACTTCTCCTTGAGCAATTGAAAAGCATTCTCGCATTGCTCAGTCCAAACAAACCGCTTGTCCTTCTGAGTCAACTGAGTCATCGGCCTAGCTATACTAGAGAAACGCTATATGAAACGACGGTAATAGCCAGCCAGACCCAAGAAACTACGAACCTCCGATACATTCCTAGGTCGCTCCCAGTTCAAAAAGCCAACACAGGCGCAGTAGTCAACTTCTCCTTGAGCAATTGAAAAGCATTCTCGCATTGCTCAGTCCAAACGAACCGCTTGTCCTTCTGAGTCAACTGAGTCATCGGCCTAGCTATACTAGAGAAACGCTATATGAAACGACGGTAATAGCCAGCCAGACCCAAGAAACTACGAACCTCCGATACATTCCTAGGTCGCTC
>KV013969.1:4349-16915 GCA_001598015.1 Dorcoceras hygrometricum
CTCTATACCACGGTGCAGCAAGCAATAGCGGCGAAACTCACTCGCAGCTGGACTCCCAGTCGCAACAACGAAACGACGACGTTTCCTCTTCGAGCTACAGGAAAGGTTGACTCACGTTGACATCTACATCTGCTGATCAACCAGCAGGAACACACACGCGATCTACCAGCTGGTACCAGTCGCAACATCCAAACGACGTCGCGCCAACTTATCTAAACGCAGTCGTTTTAGTCTTCACGCAAACTACGCTAAAGCATCTGCTGATCACAACACACAACCAGACTTTACGCAAACGACAGCGTTTCAGGAATCTCGCGCTAAAACACGCTGCTGCTGGATTACCACCGACCAGCTGCTGGTTCACCAAACCAGCTGACACGTCACCCAGCAGGTACCTCAAATATGCGAAAAATACAAAATCTCCAGAATTGCTCAACACACGAAATGGAACCCGAAAATGCAACTTAAACACTCAAATAGATATCTTAAACCAGCAGAACCTCTATCTTTCGATTCATTCCAACGATAAATCTCAATTACAATCCAGGTCTCACAATTGTTCTGCCCTGAGCTGATTCTGAACTGCTTCTCTGATATGATCTCGTCGATATAACCTGCTTACTCTGAGCTGATTTTATAATGTTCTCATCTGAACTGTTCTACTCGAAGGGAAATATCAGCCAGCTTTGTCCACCAGTTGAGGCATCAGATCAGCTCGCACTGATCGAACTAGCACGCGCTGCTCAACAGTATAGTACTACTAGACCAACTCATCTCGCACTAGATTAGCACACAGCTCGCACCAGATTAGCTCAGCTCACAACAGATCATCTCGGCTCGCATTAGATCAGCACACAGCTCGATTATCCCAAGGCAGCTCGATCAGGTCAACACGCTCGATCAATCAGCACGCTCGATCCAGCCCAACACTGTTCCATCATATCAGCACACTGTTATTGATACAATTTGCGCTAGCAAATCAGCTCAGCGCTCATGCTCTAGCAAATCAGCTCAGCGCTCATGCAAGCAGTTCAGGCTCGCACCCAGACCGCATAACCCGAAACAGCTCGCGTCCAAGTTGCTACACTGTTTCAGCTCGGATTCGATCTGACCCCCACTAAAAGCGATTATCTAACTAATTAATCCGAATTAATCTTCTAGGCCTAACAAGTATGGATTATGAATTATTTTTATTAAGTTATTTTGTTGGATCTGTGCAGCAGATCAGATCTAGATTTTGATAAATTCAAGACTTGTTCTTATGATTTTAACGATTTACTTGAGCGCACAGGGTAAATTGTATCAGATCAGATCAGGTCTGAGTTGAAAGATGAAGAAATTTACAATATAAGAAGAGTTGAGCTCAGTTACAAAGTGCAGATTAATTTAGCGTAGAACAGTTCAGATTAGCTTAGAGCAGTTCAGCTGAGAACATTATAGAATTAGCTCAGAGAAAGCGGGTTATATCGATGAGATCATATCAGAGAAGCAGTTCAGAATCAGCTAAGGGCAGAACAATACAGAATAGGCTCAGATCAGTTGAGCGCAATAACAGATCAGATTAGAATCAGCTTAGAGAAGAAATAGTTCAGGGATCAGAAGTAGTTCAGATCAGATTAAAAGCGTAGAGAGAAACAGAAACAGCTCAGAGAAAAACAAAGAAGAAGCAAAGAGCAGATCAGAGGATCAGCTCAGAGGAACGGAGTAGACGATCAGGCCAGAGTTGGTCAAGCGAAGCAAATCGTATGAGAACAGAACAAGCAAGGACAAATCTGCTCAGAGCTTACACGACTCATGTCCTAAAGACTCGTAGCTCCGAACAACTATGTCTAATCAACAGAGCACTATCCAACTCAAAGATAACGCTAGGAACAGAAACTAACACTAGCAGAATACGGTTAACTGAACCGGAGTTCAACTCGGCCGAAAATCATGAAACCTAGCTCACGCAGTTCCTCAGTGATTCCTCCGTCCGGCCTCCTTCTACTCCAAACTAGTACAAGAACGTCGGTATTGAAGAGGGGTTTCCAACCGAGGTACCCTCACTTAAATCTGACCGACCAATCTTCGACAATATGGAGAACACTAGGTCGGGTGAACAATAACCACGAGGGTTTGGAAGATATTTGTCGGGAATACTCGGGAGAGGATGAGGAGAGGTGTAGTATAAAATAACTAAGTGTTGGTCAACGGTCAACGGTCAAGACTTATATACACGCTCTCCAGCTTAGAGCATCAGCATACTCGAACCCGCTCAAGGAGACGCTACATCAACCAGCACACCACTCAGCTGATCAGCTCAGGTACTCCAAACAGCACGTACCCAGCTTGGATTGTGTTGAGTTAAGCGTGCAAGGGTGAGAACAGTACTGGGATGAGTGACCTCCTGGGAAGTTCTCGTACGTCAAGCTGCTGACGTTGCGCCGCTTGATCTGGTTGGCCATGTGGGCTGTAAAAGTGTGATGCCAGATCTTAACGGGTAATACTATCTCTGCTGGGGATAGGACCGGTGGTAGGGGAAGGGTAAGACTGATCACTAAGGAAATGAGACGGCACCAGCAGTTAGACACGCACCTCCCCTGACTCATGGGCCTAACAACTCAATCATAACGTACATAATAGGTGCACTCTGCGCTGCCACATTATAAGGAAATAAAGTTGCACCATGGCTAACAGCTATAGCTTTTGGCCTAGTGGTAAGCGCTTGATCCTAACAATTGGTGTTAGGATAAAATTTATTAGTTTTGGTGATAACAAAATAAGTCAAGAAATACAGACGTTGACAACATTAAGAAAGGATCCAGACGACAGGGTTGTTGGTGATAATCCAGATGCAAGATATAGTAGACCAGAAGCAAGCTACAGTGCTTTAGAAACAGCGCAAGCTACAGTGGATTACAGAACCAGACACAAGATATAGTAATCCAGACGCAAGCTACAGTGCTTTAGAAACATTCGCAAGCTACAATGCTTTAGAAACAGTCGCAGGCTACAGTGGATTACCGAACCAGACGCAAGATATAGTAATCCAGACGCAAGCTACAGTAAAGAGTTTGACTAGTCGTTGCGTAATCCAGACGCAATTACGTGGCTTTATCAGTTGATGGTTTGTAGAACCAGACAAGAGCTACAGTGTTATATTTAACCATTCGAGGGTTTTTAGCAAAACTATGTCGTATGGAGAAGTTAAAACGTCAGTGTTTTAACTAACCAGTCGTTGGATTTAATAAAGAACCATTCGCTGGAAAAACGCACGTGGTATAAAGGAAACCAGTCGGTTAATACTATCTCTGTTGGGGATTGCTCACACAGATCCGGTCTGATCTACAGTGTTTAGATCGGCTCAATCCTCTCCATTGTTCCATCTTAGGCACGCAGACACTAAATCAGCTCTCGCTCCAAACAGACCAGCTCAGAGCATTCAGCACGTATCTAAGCTGAATCCAGCTTGTACTCACATAGGAAATCCCAGAGATGTTCACCTCTAAGCTGGTGTCCCCAAAACCAGCGCGGGAGAAAAACTCAAACCAGCAGAACGTAGCAGTTCAGCTCAGAGCTATCCTCTTGGAACAGTTCGCGTCTGATCTGATCTATGCCAAAACCAGAAGGTTACCAACAGCTTACACCATTGTCCTAAGCTGATCGCTAACACACTGCTTCCACTAAACTGTTCACAGGATACAATCCAGCTCAGCGCTCAAACTCGCTGTCCAGCTCGGAACTAATTTGCCCAACCAGCTCACACCAAGGCTGGTCTTGGTTAAACATCAAAATCCACCAACATAAGCTGGTACCAGCGCATCCTGAACCTGTTCGTACCTCATTAGTATAGCTTAGCTCGTAATCAAATCGATGTACAATAAAGTACACAAAAGCAGCTCGTGAAAAACCTTAGACCAGCTCACAGCAAAGCTGATCCCTATCAACCCAAATCCTTAAGCTGTAACATCTCTACTGATAAATCATCAATCAGATCTGATTAACTCGTCTAATCAGTGCTTGGAACCACATTACAACTCGCGATAATCGGCACTGAAACCCGAACTGCTTGTATTATCAGCTTAGCACAAAATCTTGGACCAACATGCATCAGAACTGGTCTCTTCATCGGTAGCTCACCAAGCTGAAAATCTCTATTGGTTAATCGTTACTCCAATTTGATTAACTCGCTAATTACTATATGATAATTCCCAGTCCTGACAGAAGCAGATCAGCTTAGATGAACAGGTCACAGATTAGAGAGAAGCAGCTCAGCTTAGACGAACAGCTCATATATTAGAGAGAAGTAGATCAGCTTAGACGAACAGCTCACAGATTAGGGAAAAGGATTTTAGAGAAGCAGATCAGCTTAGACGAAAAGGTGAATTTTTCATGTATTTTAAGATATGATTTGGACATACATGAAAAGGTGAATGTTTAAATATTTTTTAAGCATAAACACGGTTTTGAATTTGATTATTTATTCTTGGTTACTCTTTATTCAGCTCTCGCGCACTACTCAGCTATCGCGCATACGTGCCCTCTAGCACAGGACAATAAGATCAACTCACACGTAATCTGACCATACGAAACAGTTCACGCCATGCACAACAGTATCAGATCAGAGCTACTACGACATCCAAAACAGTTCACGACGCTCTCAATCACAGCACACAAACTTGTAATAGCTCGCGGTCTGTATTGAACCAATTTAATATTTGAAAATATCACAGTACACATACTTGGAACAGCTCGTAGTGTGTATTGAGCCAATTTAATATTAGATATAATAAATATCCAATATGTCACCTAGTGAACAAGCTTTAACTCATTTCAAATATTGAAACATTTTTGCTAGGCTAGGCAGCATCATTTGTCCAGCTTTTATAGCAAATAGATCATCTTATTCCGAATTGTTCGTATGAATTATCTTTGCTAGGTTAACCACATCACCTCAATTGCTGAACTGAGTTGAGTTTGTCCGTACATTGTTTGATACTATTAACATGAAGTCATCGTATTAAAATTCTTATGTTTTATATGAGAAAATTCATATGAAATGTAACTTCTAGAAGTACCAGCCACATATGCATAATCTTCTTCACCCGTCGTGGGACCACTGTTGGTAGGTTTTTCGACAGTTGACCTGAGAACCAGCATAATAGAAATGAGATAAATAAATTAGAAAAAGGTAACAAGAAAGTGTACAAAAGAATAGATATAATTGTTAATATACTGAAGCAAAACCAGGTTAACCAAAAATAATTAATAAAAGTGTATGAAAAAATTAAAATAAATCAATAAAACATACGTGCCCATCAGGAATGGAAAATTACGTTGTCATGTGACACTCCTCGCTGCCCACAACCACGACAGAATCTTGCCTTTGAAATTGACCGCTCTTTGGCAGATTTCAATCTTCTCCCAGATCCTTTTGTTCGTACTAGCCATTTCCATGATTTTATTTTTTTTCATTTCATCCGCTGCATGTTTTTTCCTTGATCATCTCTTCACTTTGCTATATATTGTGTCAAGTTGCTCATCCAAAAAAGTTGTTCCCTCATCTGTCAAAGAAGCAACATCAATTACTAAGGAAATTTTGTATGACAACCTCGAGTGCCGTGACATCATTATTCTTGATGGATCATCGACAATGCTCTGCTAACCCATGACATCAGTTGCACCCAAATTTGCCATCCGTGTCCACCGTTTCAAGATGTATTATGTGTTTGCATGGAATTCCATCTGTATTAAATTTCATGCAGCTGCATGAGACATAATCTGTTTGTTTGTGTGAGGACTGATATTTTGTAATTAGTGATTAATCAGATTTTGTTAAGTATTAGTCATGGTATACATGATTATCGAATTTCAGATTTGTGATTTTTGGTCGAATCTGGTTGGTGATTTTTCATATTTGACAAAGAGCCGTTCAGCTTTGAGTTGTTGGTTGCTATCGGGTGAATCTGCGTTGAATAGGGAGTTGCTTTGGAGAGTTTTTCCATCGGGATCTGATACCAGTAAGTATTCAGATTTGAGGCCTATCACTGAAAGAAGATAAGATTTTAGAATTCTTGCGCGGGAATTAGCGAGAATCAGATTTTAGGTACTTGTGGTTCAGATCTGAGAGAGCAGATTCGAGCATTCAGATTTGACGCGGGTAGTGATGCGATGTCGTTTCGCATTATCAGAGGTGAGTTAGCGAGGAGATGCCACGCGTTAGTCAACGTTTTTTGGTTGAACAGTGCTGTTAGCGTTATTCAGATCCGAGTGAGCGTGAATAGATCTGAGTGCTGGGATCTGTTTAGCCAGTGCGACGTCGTTTTGCTAGTGTTAGCGGGAAACTCTGATGCGACGCCGTATTGTTTAGTAGCGCGTTAGCTGTAGCGCTAAGGCCAGATTTGAGTTAGCGCTGGATTCAGATTTGAGGACTTGTGCCTTTTAGCGCTAGGATCTGTTGTTGAGATCTGCATAGGTCGGTGATCAATTTTCACTATAGACTTCGACTCGAGGATTTAAATACATGATTAACACTTAGCGTATTTTTCGACCCCGATATTCCCTGTCTTCTGTTTCGCTAACCCTCTAAACCCTTACTGTTCACCGAGCACTATTCCTTCAATTTGCCGTCGATTTCCGCCGTTGTTTGAAGCAAGACTGGTGGCGTTGAACTCGTCTCCCTTAGCTCTTTAGATTGATACCAGTTAGGAGACCTGAGTCGACGCGTAGGAGGAGTGCGAAGGATTTACAGTGTTCAAAGAATTTCACGACAGTGAACCCGAGAGTTCTTCAATTCTTCTGAGCTTATGGATTTAGGCTCCCAGGCAGTTCCTGCTGTGTTTGCCGATACCAGCGAGGAAGCAGATTTGAGAAGGCTGAGGTTGCCGTGCCCTGGTGAGATCTGTTGAGGTAGAATCTGAGATTTGAGGTACGAATTGAGCTTCTGTTAAGAGCTTTGGGCATAAGCATGTTAGTATTTTGAGGCATGATTTGTATTCCGTGAATTTTGTGATTTACGTGAACAGATTTTGGCTCATTGGTTGATTTATATGTCCTGTTTTACATGAGTTATGCATGCTTAAATCAGATTTGAGTTTAATGGAATTAATGCATACATCTTGAGCCTGAAGATTGATTGATTACCGATTGAGAGCCACATTGTGATCGGCCGGAAGATGTGTCGTGCCTGAAAGGCACAATGCTATCATCGGAGTGGTGACCGATTGAGTCGTTGTGTCTGAATACCACCGATCTGTGATGGGTAATTGAGTGTCCAGACCTGAATATCACAGACCTATGATTTCCACCAGCTGATTGGCTGTGCGTGGTATGGAGGCTCACCTGATTTGCCAGCTGATTCGTTGGCCTAGATGACCTATTCCTTGGTAGCCCTCATGCATTTCATGACTAAGAGTACTGCATGTTTATGATTTGCTGTTTACTTAGTGCTATTCGTACTGAGGTTTGACCTCGTATTTCTTTTCCTGCTTTTGTGTTCTTGGGTCTGTGTTGCCCATTGCAGGAGTTGCAGGTAATTTATCTGGGCAGAGTGGAGCTTCAGCTAGTAGATCTCCGCTTGGTTGAGTCTCAGTATATTTGTATTATGTATCGAACAAGGGGATGCCCTGAGTTTCTATGTATTTTGGGGATCTGTTATTGAGTTTATTTGATTACCTGTTTGTTTTTGGGTTGGAGTAAATCCTATTTTGAGTATGCACTATTTTGAATGATTGTTTTATAGTTTAGGCCCAAAACATTTGAAAAACTTTTAAGTCCTATTTTATGCTTCCGCGATTATGTGCTTAATTGTGTAGTAAATCTTTGTTGATTAGCACGGGACCTGACAGTTTGTCATGTGTAACAACCCTTGGTCTAGATGACGAAGAATTTTGAAAATTCACGACATTGTAAACATCTACATCAACTCCTATGGACACATGTTGTGAGGCTCTCTACTCACAATTAATTCTCTAATCTCAATCAGTGGGTTATTAATGTAAACTAAACAAGTTTAATTAAATCTAATCTGGTTCGTATGTTTTGTTTTTACACAGCAGAAGGCTAAAGACTAAAATGTCTATTTGTATCGCAAAAGCCATTCATTCATAGTAACACTATTGTACCTGATTATTACAACATAAATTCACAAGTACAAGTTTGATCCCTAGGTACAACATCAGATTCTAACAACCTAAGATTAACTACGCAAAACAGGGTCTCTCAGCTGGTGTCAAATCTTCTTGCTGCTGGCCCTTCTTCTAAGTAGTTATCTTTCGCTACCCATGTTTACTCCCACTAGTTTCTTCTTCCTGTTGTCATGAACACATACAAAACAAAACAACAGCCGGATAAACTCCGGTGAGAACATTTCTCAGTATAATCAGTAGGTACGCATAATATCAATAAAATGATAACAGTTTATCAACTGAAATAAAATGCAATGCATGATTCAATCTCATCTCTTCAGCCCCAGAATTGATTCCATTTCAGTTCGATGCCATCAAGATTCGTATCCGATCTTGACATGAATATTCATCTATCAAAACCATCTCCGGCTTCGAAAATCAGGCCAACTCAGTCCTGGGCATTAGAATCAATTCAAGTCTCTTCAATATGCAAACTCATCTCATATGAATCTTCCTCAGTCGCTGTTCGAAACACTCATATGAATCTTCCTCAGTCGCTGTTCGAAACACTCATATGAATCTTCCTCAGTCGCTGTTCGAAACACTCATATGAATCTTCCTCAGTCGCTGTTCGAAACACTCATATGAATCTTCCTCAGTCGCTGTTCGAAACACTCATATGAATCTTCCTCAGTCGCTGTTCGAAACACTCATATGAATCTTCCTCAGTCGCTGTTCGAAACACTCATATGAATCTTCCTCAGTCGCTGTTCGAAACACTCATATGTCATTCCCTCGACTGGACTTAACGTTCTCTTGTTATTAGGCAGACGCAACGCTCAGTCGCAGCATATTTCTTTCTTGTCATAACCAGACGCAACAAGAATCCGGTCGCAACAAGATTCCAGTCGCAACACTTCGAAAATCAAAACGATATCGTTACAATTATTTCCAACGACGTCGTAACATGTCATATGCTGTATTACCTCTATCTAAAAGAAACCAACAGCTGGTTGCTCTCCTATTCCAACGGCTGATTCTTATCAAAACGATATCGTATCGAGAGTTCCTGTTTCATAATCGAAACGGTGTCGCATTGTTCCCTCGACTGAGTAACCAGCAGATATAACAACTATCAGCTGATTTCCAATTCCTTGCCTGGTCGCTAAGTCCTACAACACGACATCGTATCAAGGTTCCTAGTCATAAGTCAAAACGATGTCACATTAATCGCTCAGCTGGAACCAATTTCCACATACTCGTCTCGACTGGTTCACGTTTATTATCAAAACGAAGTTGTCGCACCTACATCATCAACCACCAGCCGATACCTCAATAACCAGCAGGTACATAAACCAGCAGATGCATAAGGAACTCTTGCTGCTGATTCCTCGTGTAGTAACCAACACGTGGCGCTTCCTCATTGACCCTTGTATTCGCGCGTCTGCTTCCAGCTGTAACAATAATAACGCTTCAACTGAATTTCAAAATTCAACTACTCGCGAGCTACAGTACCCTACTGCTGAATTTATCAAATCGCTTCGCCTGGTTCTCACACTTAGCGCGATTTATCGATACACAGTTCCTTACTCACCCAACACTTCCAGAATAAATCCGAGCTCATAATCAAGCTTCATCAATTCTTCAATGTCGTAATTATTAGACTAATCCTCGTCTTAATGATTTCGGGCATTACATTTCTCCCCCTATAAGATTCGAGTTCGTCCTCGAACTCATCAGCAGTCGCTATATGCATATAGGAATCATGCAGTAACAAAACTTCGTATCAATTAACACATAAGCAGAAAAATTGAACAATTAGCAGTTACCTAAATAACATCATCAGGAGCTGCTTGTGCTTGTTCTTCAGTCAAAGCAAACACTCTTGCTTGCTGTTTTGGAGGTTGACTTACTGTTTGGCTTCCTCCTTGTCTACCCTACTGCTGATTCTGGGGTTGAAATGAATGTACAGAGGACATTTGCCTTTCCACCCCTGAATTCTGTGAACTTTCAACACCACGTTGAGGACAAATTCGTGCAAAATGTCCAGGTTGATTGCAGAGGTTACAACGACCAAATACTCCTCTACACTATTCTGTATTATGCCATCCTCCACATTTAGCACAGTACTCATCGGGTATCTGCCCCGTTTCCCTCTGTTTATTTTCATTCGAACTAGCGGAGCTACTGGTACCTGAACGTTTAATTGTTTCCCTATTCCTGTAAAGAAATTTTTCTTTCCACTACTACTGTTTCCAGCATCAAATCGAGGGGGTGGTGGAATCTGTGGGTTCTCATGTGCTGCTTTGGCTGCTGCTGACACAAATTGTTCTCTTCGCTGCCTTAGCAATCCAGCTTCTGCTCCTTTTGCTCGATTCAACACATCGGCAAAAGTATTTGGTCGACCAGTGTTCACCAAAGTAAACACGTCAGGATTCAGGCCATTGATAAACTGATCAGCTTGTGCTTCATCGTTGATAGCAACATGTGGCGCAAATTTAAGCAAGCTGGTAAATTTAGCAACATATTCTTCAATAGTCAATGGCCCCTGTCTCAGGTTTGCAAATTCTGCCCCTTTATCCTTCCGATACAAAACGGGGAAAAATCGTTGACAGAAAGCTGTTCGAAATACTGCCCAAGTAATCACAGTACCCTGATTCTCAAGCGCTTTCTTGGTTGCTATCCACCAACTCTTACCCAGACCATGCAATTGGTGAACTATCAATTTTACCCGACGATCATCGGTATAATCAGTGCTTCAAATAACTGTTCTATATCTTCCAACCAGTTCTCACATTCTATCGCATTATCTGTTCATGTCAACGTTGGTGGTTTAAAAGACTGAAACCGCTTCAACAAAGTTTCCATCGGAGTGGCAGCTGCATTCAACATATCAGTCGATGTACTACCCTGCTCTGTCTGTCTGTTAGTTGTTCGTGAACTATCAATTTTACCCGACGATCATCGGTATAATCAGTGCTTCAAATAACTGTTCTATATCTTCCAACCAGTTCTCACATTCTATCGCATTATCTGTTCATGTCAACGTTGGTGGTTTAAAAGACTGAAACCGCTTCAACAAAGTTTCCATCGGAGTGGCAGCTGCATTCAACATATCAGTCGATGTACTACCCTGCTCTGTCTGTCTGTTAGTTGTTCTTCGAGGAGGCATATCTATAATTCAAACAGACGTGTTTATCATTTCTCATCAATCAATAACAAGTTAATCTCAGTCCCTCCTCTGATTAGCATACATCAATGTACTGCTACTCCAGAGATCGAGTTCTGATTCATACTTCACTTGATACATGCTATTAATCACTTCCAAAGCATGTAATTCTCATAATTCTTCGGTATATTCTTACCATTTATTCACAAGAATAATGTGATATAAATTTAAAAGCAGTAAGACATATACCACACAAGCATGCAAATAATTTGGTTCTATAATCTAATCAGTCAGGAAGAACTCGATCTACCCCACTCATCTAATTCCATAATCTTAAAGATGTAGTAGGCTCTGATACCACCTGTTTTTAGGCTCTCTACTCACAATTAATTCTCTAATCTCAATCAGTGGGTTATTAATGTAAACTAAACAAGTTTAATTAAATCTAATCTGGTACGTATGTTTTGTTTTTACACAGCAGAAGGCTAAAGACTAAAATGTCTATTTGTATCGCAAAAGCCATTCATTCATAGTAACACTATTGTACCTGATTATTACAACTTAAATTCACAAGTAAAAGCTTGATCCCTAGGTACAACATCAGATTCTAACAACCTAAGATTAACTACGCAAAACAGGGTCTCTCAGCTGGTGTCAAATCTTCTTGCTGCTGGCCCTTCTTCTAAGTAGTTATCTTTCGCTACCCATGTTTACTCCCACTAGTTTCTTCTTCCTGTTGTCATGCACACATACAAAACAAAACAACAGCCGGATAAACTCCGGTGTGAACATTTCTCAGTATAATCAGCAGGTACGCATAATATCAATAAAATGATAACAGTTATCAACTGAAATAAAATGCAATGCATGATTCAATCTCATCTCTTCAGCCCCAGAATTGATTCCATTTCAGTTCGATGCCATCAAGATTCGTATCCGATCTTGACATTAATATTCATCTATCGAAACCATCTCCGGCTTCAAAAATCAGGCCAACTCAGTCCTGGGCATTAGAATCAATTCATATCTCTTCAATATGCAAACTCATGCAAATATAAAAGATCCACTACCTGTGATGGATCGACACATACACAATTCAAGTTCTAAATCAAGAACAGTAATCAAACATGTATGTGATTTCAGCGGAATACTCAAGAAATATCATTCCTGAGTAATCTAATCCTGACTCTTCTGTCAGATTATACCTTCGCTGTTCTCTGTTTCACAGTACTTCACTCCAACTTCCTGAGAACGTCACAATACAATATCTGTAATCAAGGTATTCTCAATCT
>KV013969.1:18578-40131 GCA_001598015.1 Dorcoceras hygrometricum
TATCCAGTCGCAACGATATCCAGTCGCAACAAGAATCCAGTCGCAACACTTCGAAAATCAAAACGATGTCGTTACAATTAATTCCAACGACGTCGTAACATGTCATCAGCTGGTACTACCTTTATCTAAAAGAAAACAACAGCTGGTCTATCCAGTCGCAACGATATCCAGTCGCAACAAGAATCCAGTCGCAACACTTCGAAAATCAAAACGATGTCGTTACAATTAATTCCAACGACGTCGTAACATGTCATCAGCTGGTACTACCTTTATCTAAAAGAAACCAACAGCTGGTCGCTCTCCTATTCCAACGGCTGATTCTATTCAAAACGATATCGTATCGAGAGTTCCTGTTTCATAATCGAAACGGTGTCGCATTGTTCCCTAGACTGAGTAACCAGCAGATATAACAACATCAGCTGATTTCCAATTCCTTGCCTGGTCCTAAGTCCTACAACTCGACATCGTATCAAGGTTCCTAGTCATAAGTCAAAACGATGTCACATTAATCGCTCAGCTGGAACCAATTTCCACATACTCGTCTCGACTGGTTCGCGTTTATTATCAAAATGACGACGTCACACCTACGTCATCAACCACCAGCCGATACCTCAATAACCAGCAGGTACATAAACCAGCAGATGCATAAGGAACTCTTGCTGCTGATTCCTCGTGTAGTAACCAACACGTGGCGCTTCCTCATTGACCCTTGTATTCGCGCGTCTGCTTCCAGCTGTAACAATAATAACGCTTCAACTGAATTTTAAAATTCAACCAGTCGCGAGCTACAGTACCCTACTGCTGAATTTATCAAATCGCTTCGCTTGGTTCTCACAGTTAGCGCGATTTATCGATACACAGTTCCTTACTCACCCAACACTTCCAGAAGAAATCCTAGCTCATAATCAAGCTTCATCAATTCTTCAATGTCGGAATTATTAGACTAATCATCGTCTTAATGATTTCGGGCATTACACATGTTGTACGCAATAATCATGACTCTCATTCAATTCACTTTGAAACTCTATCCACTTTTTTCTTGTGTAAACACCAAGCATCTGTGCTTCCATTGGCGAGTTTTGGTTAAACTTAGGATATTCATTCGTATCAACATGATCTGTAACCAACTCTGTATGACGTTGCCTTTTTGGAGCCCTGTTGATGAAATCCATCAGCAAATTATTTTTTGATACATACCTCTTGAAAAAGGCATGTGAACTTTCCACTTTTTGACTGCAAGACATACTAGCACAAAATAAATGTTTAGAATATAGTGGAACCCATTTCTCTTTTAATTGATACATCAACGCTAGACAATCATTGTGCTCCAAGTTAGCACTCTTGATAACTTCATCCCAAGATGCCTCGATTCATCGGGTGACTCTGAATTTTCAATCACATTCTTGAATCTTTGATAATGGTCATGAAACATCACAAGAGACAACTTCACTGGAAATTTGCTCAATATATGCCACAAACAAAACATATGCACTATATGAGGGAAAATATTCGCAATGGCCTTAGTAATAGCACGGTCCTGATTAGTAATGATCACTTTCGATGGACCTGCAGGAATAGCTTCCGTCAACTTCTTCAACAACCAAATGAATGTGTCATGTTGGATCTGTTTTTACAGATCAGAATCTAAGTTTTGATTCATACAAAATCTGCTACTATTGTACTAACGCTCCACATGAAATGCACAATTTGCTTAGTCTGGAGTAGACATGGAGATATCCAAACTGGAACAGTAAGGCGACTAAGTTGGTTCGGTCGAAAATATCTAGCTGGAACAGTAAGGGGACGCCCAAACTGATACGGTACAGCAGTTTACTTCTAGAGTGCAGGGAATACCAAGCTGGTTCACCAGCTTAGAGCAGGAGCGGCACGAAGATCAAGCGCATAAGAAGGCAATGAAGTGCATAACGGTTCAAGCACAAATAAAGTGTAGAGTACAAGAGCAGTGATTGAGTGCCAATTCGAGTACAAGTACAGTGATCGAGTGCAGATTAGATCACTGGCACAGTACGAAGAACTCAACTGAGCAACCAGTTGAAGGACCAGCTGGGAGGTCAGCTGAGACAAGCGAGCTATTTCAATAAGAGGCTGAACAAGCTTGAGGAGACCCCCGTAGATTGGAGCAGAGGAAGAATCTGTACACAGGGGGTACTCGATCAGTCTCAATTGAGACAATATGGTATGGAAAGATGCGAGCTGGATGGGCACACTGCCACAGCTCAACATTGATCCAGAAGAGCTCTGAAGCAGACCAGCTTAGAGAACAACTCAAATGAAGAGTCTGCTCAGATATAAAGAGCAGATTAGAAGCTGGCTGGTAAATGAAAAACCAGCTGGACAAGATAATCAAGAGCAGATCAAGGAAGAAGGGACTCTATCTAGCAAATTCATGAAATTTGGAAGAAATTTGTTAGATAGAGGAACTCTAAGATCTGAAGATGATGAAGATCAGCTCAAGAGCAGTTGCAACGAGAGGAGAAGAAGAGAGCTTTGAACGGCTCGATGAAGCAACCAGTTCAATTAAAGACTGCTCAGTACAAACCAGAACGAAGAAATGCTGGCAAGTTGGTTAAGGTCAAACCAGCTCAGATAGTATGACAGATTCTATCAAATCTACGAGCAGAGCGATTTGAATACAAGACTATACTACAAATGATGTTCAGTATTCAAATCAACTTGCCTGTATTGTCTTCTAAAGTACAGTGCTCACGTGCTTAAAGTGAGGAAAAGCCTGCAACACATTTAAAGACAAAGGATGCAAAGTACAATAGTTTCAGAAGACTTTTCGACGGCTACTACGTTGTGTCCAACAGATGTAACTCCACATCAGGCTATATAAAGAGCACAACACAAGCAGATAAGCAGATATAGATGATGCGCTGAGAAGAGAGAAGTCAAAAAAGGTGTTGTGCAAACCAAAATGTAAAAGAACAGAGCACAACCCTGAGAAGATATCGAGGAACCAGCTCGGACAGGAGCACTTCTCAGTGTGTGAGATTTTATATTTGTGAGATCAAGATATACATTGTAAATCTCACACACGATTCACTCACACATCTGAGAGAGCTGATTAAATTAGCTGAGCGAATCAAAAACAAAAACGACTTTTTTTGTAGTCTTTGGACAGAGACGTTAAACAAGTCTAGTTGTCTTTCGCACTGAGACATTAAAGAAGTTTGTGTAGCCTTTCTCACTGAGGCATAAAAGAAGTGAGTTAGACACACACAGCTTGCGGGCTGGTGTGCAGTGGTGTTGCTAGGAGTTCTTTCGGCTGAGGGTCGTAGGAGTGGGTGCAGCGAGGTTCGCTGTAATCAAAGCCTTCTAGTGGATCCTTCCTGATTGCGGAAGAAGGGAAGACGTAGGAGATTCAGCTCCGAACCTCCATAAACAAATCGCAGCGTATTTTCTTTACTGCTTTATGCATTTACATTCACACATAGCATATTTGTTAAAAATGTTTTATTGGCTTTCGATTATAAGCGTTCAGTTAGAGTTGTTCCACATGACTTTAATTCATAACTTAATCTGTATCTTGGTGCACTAATATTCAAGAACACTGAGCTATTGCAGCTCAATATTTCAGTAACCAGATCACACACTTGTTGAACCAGCTCGCAGAGCTGCTGGTAATCCGGACCAGCTCACAGAGCTGCTGATGTGTCCTTTGCACGATGTGGTTACCCGTTGCGCGATGATTTTAAATTTAAAATGCACAAATTTAGGGTGTTTTTTGATCCTAACAATTGGTATAAGAGCAGGTTGTTCTTGAAAGTGCATTTCTTTTTGAAAATTTTAAAACAGTTTTAAAATACTTTATGCTCTGATATCTTTTCGAAAGCCTGTCTGTGCTGCAAAACTTTTAAGGTTTTCAAAACTCAGTTTAAAGATAGGGGGAGTAATGACTTATGAATAGCAGAGCAATTTCTCGAAAGGAAAGAGTGGCAAAATCTCTTCTGTCGAGCTGACAGATTGTGCGAGATCTGTGAACGCCAAGAACTCTTACGCTGGTTTCGCTGAAAGAATAACGACTATAAAAGTGTTCGGGAGAAGCGAAAGAGATTCTGTGAATTCAATCGTCATTTATCCTTCAATCTGAACAAATTAAATTTTAAAAGTGGCACAGACTCTTTGTTTCCAAACTTATGTCATGAACTTGTTTTTCACAAACTGTCTTCCATCGAAAATGCTTTTAGTTTCAAAATAAATTTACCCCGTGCTCTGTTGAGAGGGAGTTTCATTTTAAATATATAGGGGGAGACATAATTTCGAAACCTTTTTTGATTCCCACAAAAAAGGGGAGAAATATTTTCAAGCATAAACATACGTGCATATGTTTGTCCAGATTTTGTGTAAATCAAAAAGGGAGAGATTGTTGGATCTGTTTTTACAGATCAGAATCTAATTTTTTATTCACATAAAATCTGTTACTATTGTACTAACACTCCACATGAAATGCGCAACTTTCTTAGTCTGGAGTAGACATGGAGATATCCAAACTGGAACAATAAGGGGATGTCTAAGCTGGTTCGATCGAAGATATCTAGCTGGAACAGTAAGGGGACGCCCAACCTGGTACAACAGTTCACTTCTAGAGCACAGGGAATACCAAGATGGTTCACCATCTTAAAGCAGGAGCGGCACGAAGATCAAGCGCAGAAGAAGGCAATGAAGTGCAGAACGGTTCAAGCACAGATCAAGTGCAGAGTACAAGAGTAATGATTGAGTGTGAAGCCGAGTACAAGTGCAGTGCCCGAGTGCAGATCAGATCACTGGCACAGTACGAAGAACTCAACTGAGCAACCAGTTGAAGGACCAGCTGGGAGGCTAGCAGCGAGCTGTTTCAATAAGAGAGTGAACAAGCTTGAGGAGACCCTCGTAGATTGGAGCAGAGGAAGAATCTGTACACAGGGGGTACTCGATCAGTCTCAATTGAGCCAAGCTGGTATGGAAATATGCGAGCTGGATGGGCACACTGCCACAGCTCAGCATTGATCTAGAAGAGCTCTGAAGCAGACCAGCTTAGAGAACAACTCAAATGAAGAGTCTGCTCAGATATAAAGAGCATATTAGAAGCCGGCTGGTAAAGGAAAAACCAGCTGGACAAGATATTCAAGAGCAGATCAAGGAAGAAGGGACTATATCTAGCAAAGTCATGAAATGTGGAAGAAATTTGCTATATAGAGGAACTCTAAGATCTGAAGATGATGAAGATCAGCTCAAGAGCAGTTGCAAACGAGAGCAGAAGAAGAGAGCTTTGAGCGGCTCGATGAAGCAACCAGCTCAAGTAAAGACCAGCTCAGTACAAAACAGAACGAAGAAATGCTGGCAAGCTGGTTAAGGTCAAACCAGCTCAGATAGTATGACAGATGCTATCAAATCTACGAGCTGAGCAATTTGAATACAAGACTATACTACAAATGATGTTCAGTATTCAAATCAACTTGCCTGTATTGTGTTCTCAAGTACAGTGCTCACATGCTTAAAGTGAGGAAAAGCCCGCAACACATTTAAAGACAAAGGATGCAAAGTACAATAGTGTCAGAAGACTTTTCAACGGCTGCTACTTTGTGTCCAACGGATGTAACTCTGTATCAGGCTATATAAAGAGCACATCACAAGTAGATAAGCATAGAGAGATGATGCTGAGAAGAGCGAAGTCAAAAAAGGTGTTGTGCGAATAAAAATGTAAAAGAAGAGAGCACAACCACCGAAGAACCAACTCGGACAGGAGCACTTCCCAGTGTGTGAGATTTTATATTTGAGAGATCAAGATATACAATATAAATCTCACACACGATTCACTCACACATTTGAGAGAGCTAATTAGATTAGCTGAGTGAATCAAAAACAAAAACGACTTCCTTTGTAGTCTTTGGACAGAGACGTTAAATTAGTCTAGTTGTCTTTCGCACTCAGACGTTAAAGAAGTGTCTGTAGCCTTTCTCACAGAGGCATAAAAGAAGTGAGTTAGACACACGCAGTTTGCGGGCTGGTGTGCAATGGTGTTGCTAGGAGTTCTTGCGGCTACGGGTCGTAGGAGTGGGTTGCAGCGAGGGTCACTGTAATCAAAACCTTCTAGTGGATCATTTCCAAATGCGGAAAAAGGGGAGACGTAGGAGATTCTGCTCCAAACTTCCATAAACAAATCGCAGCATATTTTCTTTACGCTTTATGCATTTACATTTATGCATTGCATATTTGTTAAAACTGTTTTAATGGCTTTCGATTATAAGAGTTCAGTTTGAGTTGTTTCCACATGACTTTAATTCATAACTTAATCTGTATCTCGGTGCACTAATATTTAAGAACACTGAGCTATTGCAACTCAATATTTCAGTAACCAGATCACGCACTTGTTGAACCAGCTTGTAGAACTGCTGGTAATCCGGACCAGCTCACAGAGCTGCTGATGTGTCCTTTGCGCGATCTGGTTACCCGTTGAGTGCTGATTTTAAATTTTAAAATGCACATATTTCGGGTGTTTTTCGATCCTAACATGTCATTTTTCTCATTGCTTAACACAACCAAAAATAATTGTTTGATGATGATGATTAACACCTACGAAAGGTGCAAATATCATCCCATATCTTTTTGTGGTATAAGTAGTATCAAACACGACCACGTCACCAAACACGTTGTACGCTCTACTCGAAGTAGGATCTGCCCAAAAAAATTTGTTCAATATGTTATCATAATAAATTTCGTAGTCAAAGAAAAAAGCAGAATACTTCTCCTTCTCATCCGCGAAGAACTCAATCAGTGTTTCAGCATCAATACCCTTATGTTCATCCCAAATTTCTTTTTCCAAGTTCCTAATATCTCTTTCTGTGAAACCTATATTCTCCGGACCTCCATACTCAACCTCGAGTAACCGCACCTGTTGAAATTTTGGTGCGTTGGCTTCATAGAAGAGCTGAGTCATTGCATTTTTGGATGCCTAAACATTAGGGTGTGATCGTAACAAATGCACTTTTAGATGGAGTCGAGAGTGGATGATTGTGGCCTTCAAAAAACGTACTAACTGATTTACAACCTATCCTCACCTCACCGTGTGCTCGTTCCTGTCTGGGTTTTCCACCTTTGCAATGCTGAGTACCCGGATCTCATCGGTTTTCTCTTCTTTGAAACACAAAAATTTCTTCCATACAATCTCATTTGTCACCTTTTTTTCTTACTATTGCTCATCCTCGCACTGAAGCCTGCTTCTCGTGCATATTGGTTGTAAATGAAAATGCATCTTCTATGAGAACTGCAATTACTGGTTTTCGATCATCTGGCACTTGAGGAGTATATAGGCGATCATCATAGTTTTCATTAAGATCTTCCATATTATGATGATAAGAACAATATATAACAGGGAAAAATATTTTGGTTTTCAAGATTGTAAGATGCTTCCCCGAGAAGCTTTCAATTTTTGGTTTTAAAGATTGTAAGAAGCTTCCCTGAGAAGCTTTCAATATTATTCATGTGTAATGGGGAATAAATGAATCCAAGCTTTTACGTATCCCTTCTTCCAAACTTAAAAAAATTCTACTAGAAGACTTTCAATAGAATATACTGTATATCCTAAACCTATCAATCAGACAGTGTTTGAGCTGAACTCCAGTTCACTATTTGATCTGATAACATAACATTCTCTGTTATCATACAAAATTTTGTAAGGCACTGAATATGCTTAAAAAAGATATACAAGCCTAATCCAATTTTAGATAAAGCTGAAATAGAACACTCAAACTAATAAGAATGAATATAGAGTGTTTGAATGATTGAATTCGAAAGTTCTGGTTTAGAAGATTGTGCAAGTCGTGAAAACCCGAGTGCAGGATAATCAAGAGTGATCTTCACAAGCTTCATTTATCCTATTTATAGACACCAGATTCAAATGTTATTAGTATACTCCGTCGATGAAGCCTCATACGTTTACCTTCAATTAATTAATGCGCTGCACTATCTCCGTGGCGCATTTAATGCTCCTCCTTTTTGTTTCAAAAAGACAATCCTCGAGCGTTAACAACTCTGATATATTCTGATTGTTGGCCGAGTTGTGCAATGAGTATAAATTATATCTTCAAGTCAATGCATCGAATTTAGTTCTAATTTGATTTCATTCAAAGTTCCAATATGATCTCCTCAACTCTTCCGTACTGATATGTTCTTGACCTAAGCCTAAGCTGGTCTGATCCTCTAAGCTATTTTACTAATCATCTGAAGTTTTCTATCTTGTCGAATTTAACTGATCTGATATACTTTGATACGTTGTTCTAAACCGAGTTGTCCATACTCATATCAGCTCTGATCTGATCTGATTAAAACATGATGTTAGGTCCGGCCTGATCTGATCGTCTACACTCAATGCTGAGACCATTGTTATAAATAATTTAAATTTTGTAAATTGAATTATATTAACATTTTCTCCATTTTCGGTGATGAAAAAACCTAGGAAAAATATACTTATAAAGAATTTAAATTTTATAAATTGAATTATATTACATATTACACTACAAAACAATATACAATCAATTCTAATTCTAATTGTTGGCGCAGGACGGATCCGGATCACGCTCCCATGGCGCAGCGTGAGTTTAAAATTTTTGTGCTCGGGAACGATCATACGCGAATAAAATCAATACTAAACATGCATAGGATGTTTAGAAATATTTACCTTTGGTGACTTCACGCTCGACTATGACTATTACGGTTTTACACGGCAATAGCATTTCAACGGTTGAATCTCCGATTGTTTGCCTAATCCGGTCCACGACCAATTTCCAAATTCCTTCTCTGCCTTTCACTAGAAAGCACAGTGGACTGTCACGAATGGAATCTCCTCATCAAGAGGGAGGAGGCCGAGAGTGGAGGGCAGGGGAGAGGAGAGTTGTCAACACAACTTCATACAATAATCAAGGGGTGAATTAATGTCTCCTCATTGCCATATTTATAGGTAGAAGTATAGACTTTGAGTTGGACAAAAACAGTGAACATTCGGTTCAAGTCAAACAGTGAACATTCGTATCAACTCCATTGATTTTGATCTCATCATAATCCCCATCGATGATCAGATATCATCGATATGATCAGTTTACAAAACTAATCATTATGATGCAAAATCGAATTTTCGGACCACTAAATCTATATATGAAAGTCCTACTTCCTTAACTAATTTTGGAAGTCTCCAACCTTCCTCCTACTATACTTAACACTTTGAGTACCATATCCGTACGGGAATTGAGAAACCAGTACCTGTGTGACCCTCAATGGTTCAGGGATACAGTTATCCGTGGGCTTACAACTCTTTGTGACTCCAAAAATATATTTTCGGACTTACCCATCGGACCATGGTAAAGTGTCTAGAAATATCGTCTCATGATTCCCTAAGTACCACTGATATTGTCTGCAAGAACCAATCGACCATGAATAGCATATAGTACGACCCTTTCATCTCAAATATCCCGACCAAATCAACGACCATTGGTAGATCAAGAGTCACTAGATATTCGATAGCCATGCATACATCTTGGAGAACAAATAGTGATATCGCATGTGCTACTAGGTAAACTCATTTACCTAAAGCACATCTAGTACTCTGGTCAGAGATTTGTCACACTATTATCTCCTCAGATATCATAGGATATCCATGCACCAATGCGAGCATTGAATCCTCGACAACAAAGCATCGACTCCTACATACGTCATGACCTCACCCAATCTCACCACCTGATGAACCTCATGGAGTCGGTAAACGAGTCAAAGTGAGGTGACTAGCATGTAGATTCTCAATGATGTTTTGAGTAATGAGAACTAATCTGTACAACCAAGACCTCAAACTTAATCCACTGACAAATTATAACCACTTGGAAATTCACAACGATGGTAATTCAAAAGATCACCATATCACTATCCATCTGCATGCTCAGAACATCACTATGTTCCCTACCAATGAAACGTGGTACTTTGCATCACAGATGCAAGTCTCAAGCTTGGCCGACCGTTATCCTCTTTTAGACGGTCCAATTGACTAGGAACTCGTTTCGAACACACAGTGACTATTATATGTGTTTCATGATAGCCATCAATCTACTATCACATCTAACATACACTATAGTGCATTCAAAGTATTTATTCAAAAATTTTGCACAATAAAAGCAAAGATAAAGAATTCTATGTAAATGTAAATTATATGAATAAAGATCGTTTTTATAGTGGAGTCAACAAAGCCCACTACCAATAGTTGGCTAGCTGGACACCTACTCTAACACTAATATGATAAGCTAACTAAGATATGGTCTTTTTACCTACTTGAAATCTATTCTGATCAAGTTCTTAACCGAGATCTGCATCACTATGATGTTCATATTAATCCTCAAGTATCCTCAAGGAGAGTATGTGTCAGGCCCCGTGCTAATAACCAACAATTAACACATAATAAGCGCATACTTACGGAAGCTTAAAATCAGGGCTTAAAAATTTTTCGAAATACAAAGGCCTGAACTTCAAATCATTCGTTCAAAATATTCGATATTCAAAATAGAAGTTTACTCAACTCAATACAGCAAGTAACCACATAATCAATTCAAAATACAGATCCCTCAATACAATAAAACACGGGGCATCCCCCGGTTCAATACATATCATAAGTAGACTGGGACTCAGGGATGCGGGGATCGACCAACTGAACTTCCACTCGGTCCAGCTTGGTTACCTGAAACTCCTGCAAATGGGTAACACAGACCCAAACAACAAAAGCAGGAAAAGAAAATACGAGGTCAAGCCTCAGTACGAAGAGCTATCAAAGCAGAAAACATACAACAAGCTATAATCAATGCTATGAATGCATGAGGGCTAGCAAAAAGTCGGATAGCTAGACCAGTCTATCAACTGGCAACTCAAATCAAGCCTCTATACCACACACAGCCAATCAGCCGGTGGAAATCATCGGTCCGTGATTATCGGGGCCCGTCAGCCCATCACAGCTCGGTGGTAGACACTCGAATCCGGTAGTCACCACTCCGACGATAGCGTTGGACTTTTCGGGCTCGACTAAACAGTCGACCAGTCGCAACGTGGCACCCAATCAGGTTATCAAATTAAATCTCTGCATCAGGCTCAATATGTATGCATGAATGCCATTCAATATCATGCTAAATGCATACAATGCTTGTTACATGAAAACAGTAAGCACAACTCAAGCAATTCAGCCACTGATTCACGCAAACACCTATCATAATTCCACAAATTTCACAACACCGAATTATAGTCATATTCATGCTCAAAACTGCTAAGGGCTGCTCAATCGTACCTCAAATTCTCAAATTCTACCTCACAAATTCAAACAGGGCACGGCAGTACTCACGACCAGAAACCAGAAACCTTCGCGATCTGCTCCAAGGTCGTTCGGCAACTTCTAATGGGTAGCAATCGAAAGAGAATTCTACAAGGAACTCAGCGCCACCGAAACCACTCAAATCTTCGACGAAGAACAACGGAAATCTAGGGAAGAAATGTCTCGGTGAACAGTAGCTATTTCGAGGGTTTGGAGGAGAAGAGAAGAGATAAGAGATATCTGGCTCAAAAATAATCTAAGTGTCGATCAACACTTCTATATATACCTCTTCAAATCTCACCTGCTGATTTATACCAATCAATCAAAGAAATCAGCAGAAGACAATCAGCAGCAACCCTCTTTTCCTCTTCGCAACAAAATCAGCAGAAGAAATCAAATACGCATTCGTAATAAAACACTCCAAAACGACACCGTTCCTACTAAACAAAACGACGCCGCTGCGCTAAATCAGCAGGTAGTAAGCTCGCAAGCAACAACCATCTGCTGATCGCGAGAAATCATCCAAAACGACGACGCGCTAACTAATCCAAAACGACATCGTAACGAAAACATCAGCACCGCTAACATCTGCTGGTTCACCAGCAGGAACGCATTTCTCACAAAAACTCTCGCTGCTGCTACCTCCAAAACGCAGCGTTTCAACTAATCTAAACGACGCCGCTTCTCAACACTCTCGCACAAGCACGCCTGCTGATCAGCAGCAACCAAGCCATCTGCTGATCTCTCTTCACAAACGCATCTGCTGAATTAATAGTCAACGCACCAAAAATGTTGACTAACACGTGTCACTTCTTCGCTCAATCTCACGCTACACGCGATGTCTACCAGCAGCAACTTCAATTCGTTACCAATACCAGCAGATCTTCAAGCATCACGCTGCCGTCATCTCTGCTGATTCAAAAATTCACCAGCAGGAGCTACAGTAACTTTGACCAGCGTTGACTTTACCCAAAAATCGATATTTCTCATTCTTAAACTAACGATACAACGGATAAAACAGCAGGACTTCATTCCTTCATAAATTTCTCAAACACACACGTGATTAATCCACAAATCAAAACAATTAATCACTAATTCAATTTCTCAATCCTCACACTTACAGAACTCAGAAATTGTATTCATTGTCATATTTTATTGAGTCTATAACGAACTGGCTTTGTGAAGCAGTTCAAAAATATCATTTCGTTACTTGTAACCAGCAGCAACGTCTGCGTGTGAAGTTAGTGAGTCTAGTAGTTCATACAAGTGTGGCTTGTGTGATTGGGTGTTTGTAGAAAGGCTACTTGCATCAAATCTTCTAGTTATACCTTCCGAGGAGGAAGAAGGGGAGACGTAGGACATTGAAGTCCGAACTTCCAGAAACAAATCCCTGAACTCTTTTCTTTTACATTCAGCAATTTATTTACTGTTTATATGTTCACAAATCGATTGGCCTCTTTACGCACTATTTTTGTTGGCCAAGATATTTGCATAAAACTGAGATCCTTAAGTTTTGTAACTCAAACTTAAGTTGAGCAGTTCTTGTAAAACAGTTTAAAAGAGTTTGGAAAATCTAAAATCGAAAAGAGTTCATTCAACCCCCCCCCTTCTGAACTCTTATACGCAGATTGATCCTATTTCTGGGACCATCAATTGGTATCAGAGCCTGCGATCTCAGTTATTGAACAGTTATTTTTCGTGCTTTACTATATCTTAATATGTCGATCTCTCACAACAAGATTCCTTTGTTTTCTAGGGAAGAGTATGATGATTGGAAGATTTGGATGCAAGCTCATCTAGCAGCTATGGATGATGACATGTGGTATGTCATCACAGAAGGACCATTGAAAATAATGAAGCCCAATCTGGCATTTTCTGTATCAAATGGCGAACCTCGGTTTCTTGAGAAAGCTAGACACGAATATACCCATGAGGACAAGAAAAAGGCAAACCTAGACAACGTGGCAAAGGACATACTATTCAAGATGTTGGAAAAAGACAAGAAAATGTTCAGCAAGATCAAGAACTGTCCTACTGCTAAAGATATATGGGAGAAGCTGACCCAGATATGTGAGGGAAGCGATGAAACGAAGGAGAACAAACTAACAGTCGCTCAGCAAAAATACGAATCCATCAAGATGAAGGATGGAGAGACCATGACAGAGTTCGACGAAAGATTCAGTGCAATTGTCATAGAGTTAACCAGCCTTGGGAAAGAATACTGTAACAAAGAGCTGGCACTGAAGGTCATGAGGGCGTTACCCAAGGAGTGGGACGTGAAGACAATGGCTATGAGGGAATCAAAAGCCTTGAACAAGCTGGAGTTGCACGATCTGTTTTCCAACTTGAAAGCCTATGAGTTTGAGTTGGAGACAAGAGCAGAAGCTGGTCCCTCCACATCTCAACCAACGAAAGCCTTGGCAGCAAATACAACTACTGAACAGTGCTATCCTAGCACCAGCAAGTCTGCCGACCAGCTCAGTGACGACGCCATGTCCCTCTTCGTAAAGAAGTTTGGGAAATTCATGAGAAGATCCTTTAACCCTTCTACTCCTTATAATAACTATAATAAATCTGATAAATCTGTATCTGACGTGATATGTTTCAATTGTGAAGGACCAGGGAAATTTGCAGCTGAGTGCAACAGGTCCAAGAAATATGACAGATACAGAAGAAATGGGAAGAAGGAGGATAGATACAAGAAGGAGGATCGGTACAACCATGATGACAAGAATGATGATATAAATGTCGAAAGATCCAAGGAGCGATCCAAGGATAGGCCGATGAGGATGAGAAGACACAAGAAACCCAGCTGCAAGCATGATAGGAAAGTACTGGTTGCTGAGGAAAGCACCAAGAGCTGCGCAGATAGTGATTCAGAATCTTCATCCAGCAGTTCATCTTCAAGTGACAGTGAACAGGAGGAAGTTCATTGTCTCATGGCTGACCAAACAGATGATGATGAGGTATTCGATTTCTCAAACATTGAATTTACACGAGAAGATCTTGTCACTGCACTAAATGACATGGTCAAAGAGTACAGGAAGCTTTCTCACTCATTCGAGGAAGCTAAAGCTAAAAACATGAATCTAAAAAGTAGTTCGATTGAATCAAGTTCTGATGAGCTTGAGGATATTGACAGTTTAAAGACTGAGTTGAGTAAGCTAACAGCTGAGAATGATGTGTTGAAATATGATACAAGTGAGCTCAAAGCTGAAATCGAAGTATTGAATCAAGTAGTGAGCGCCTGGAATCGGTCTTCTCGATCTCTTCACAAACTGAATGAGAGTCAAAAACTAGCCAATGATAAGTCTGGTTTGGGATTCAATAGTAGTGAATTCAGTGAAGGATAGACCAGTACTCAGTCACAGCCGGCATATGACAAGTTCAAAACAAGGAACTTTGTCAAAGCCAGCGTGATATATGACTGCTTTGAGTCGGTAAAATATGATGATCAGAACTCTCCAAAGTTGAGTGAAAATGGAAAAGCTGGTATCAGCTTTTCAAAACCTGAGAGCTTCAAGCCTAACTGGCTAAAGAACAGACTGGACAAAGACAAAGCGAAAGCTGGTCAAAAACCATTTGTTCCTAACCAGTCGTGGCGTAGCTCAAAGAAGGTAAAAACTGGTTGGAAAAATACTCAACCAAGGAGAGATTCATATGGTCATCATGTCAAATCTAAACTCAAAAGATCTCACGGTAATTCTGCACAGACTTTTGTGGACCCACACACTAGAAAGACCGTAACGATAATTCAAGTCTGGGTCCCGAAAGGGGTAATCCAATCTGGACCCAAGTAAAATTGGGTACCAAAAGCTGCTTGTTTGATTGCAGGATAACAGGTACAAAGCAGCAGCTGAAACAACATTGTGGTACCTGGATAGCGGCTGTGCAAGACATATGACTGGAAATAGAAAGCTTCTAACAGACGTCACACCAAACAAAGGAGCTAAAATTGTGTTTGTGATAATGCATATGGTAACACTGTGGATAAGGGTAAACTTATCCACGGTAACATTTCTATTGCTGATGTCCTTGTTGTTGATAATCTTAAATATAATTTGATTAGTATTAGTCAACTATGTGACAAAGGTTACATAGTCAAGTTTCAACAACACACATGCACGGTTCAGAGTCCAAGTGGTCTGACTGTGTTGGTAGGAAAACGTTCGGGGAATACCTACATCATCGACTGGTCAGATCAACAGGAACCTGAACAGTTGTGCCTTGCAGCTGGTTCTTCCAAGAGCTGGTTGTGGCACCAAAGAATGAATCACTTAAAGTTCAAAACACTTGCCAAGTTGAGAGAACATGATATGGTTTCTGGTCTGCCAAAAATTAGCTTTTCTAAGGATAAGATTTATGCAGCCTGTCAGTTGGGAAAACAAATCAAATAAACTTTCAAAAATAAAGGCGGAAAACGTTCTACCCGCTGCCTTGAGCTTTTGCATATGGATCTCTTTGGTCCTATTTCGTGCCTTGCAGCTGGTTCTTCCAAGAGCTGGTTGTGGCACCAAAGAATGAATCACTTAAAGTTCAAAACACTTGCCAAGTTGAGAGAACATGATATGGTTTCTGGTCTGCCAAAAATTAGCTTTTCTAAGGATAAGATTTATGCAGCCTGTCAGTTGGGAAAACAAATCAAATAAACTTTCAAAAATAAAGGCGGAAAACGTTCTACCCGCTGCCTTGAGCTTTTGCATATGGATCTCTTTGG
Organism: Dorcoceras hygrometricum; assembly: GCA_001598015.1. Classification (NCBI taxonomy): domain Eukaryota; kingdom Viridiplantae; phylum Streptophyta; class Magnoliopsida; order Lamiales; family Gesneriaceae; genus Dorcoceras; species Dorcoceras hygrometricum. Next base: position 34,634 of record KV013969.1, read on the forward strand.
TCCTATTTCAATCACGAGCTTAGGGGGAACGTCTTACACCCTTGCTATTGTTGATGACTTTTCAAAATATACATGGGTGCTATTTTTAAAAGCAAAATCTGAAACCGTCGACCAGCTGATAAGACTTTTAAAACGTTTGCAAAATGACAAATCTTGTTCAGTCAACCGGATAAGAAGTGATCGCGGTACTGAATTTCTAAATTTTAAATTGACTTCTTATTTGGAAGATTTGGGAATAAAGCTTGAGCTTTCAGCAGCTAGAACTCCTCAGCAAAATGGGTTAGATGAGAGGAGAAACCGCACTTTAAAAGAAGCTACTAGATCTATGATTGAATATTCCGGTATTTCTCAAAATTTTTGGGCAGAAGCAGTTAACACAGCGTGTTACACTCAGAACAGATCAATGATAAATAGGATGCATGATAAGACCCCATATGAGATCTGGAATGGAAAGAAACCTCATATTTCATATTTCAGGGTGTTTGGATGCAAGTGTTTCATTCATAACAATGGCAAGAAGCATCTAACATCCTTTGAACCTAAATCTGATGCAGGTATCTTTTTAGGCTATTCTGCAGTGAGCAAAGCATATAGGGTCTTCAACAATCGAAGCTTAACGGTTGAGGAATCAGCACACGTAGTGTTTGATGAAACCAGCTTCAAGTCAAATTCAGCTGCAAGCTTACATGATTTGTGTTCACGTCTGGAGTCAACAAGTCTTGAAGAATCAGACGACGACGTGCCACAAATACAATCAGCTGAGGGGGAACAACCAGCAGTGGTTATAACGCACAACAATGTTCAACAGGACATGACAGGTAATCCTGCTGTTATTGATTTAATTTTCCAAGTCAAGCACGCTTAACTTTGGAGTTCTTAAGTGATGAGCTCCCGAAAAGAAGATGCACCTTGTTGTTATGGGTAGTACCAATTAAATCTGATAAACCTACGTCAACTAACCTCAACTTCATCTATAACTTCCCAGTCTCATAATCCCTCTCATTCCGGTGTGGGATCGGTTCATTCATGTGCCCATTCTCCTGTAGAAGCCTACCAGGAGCCGCTCATTGTCCGTGCAACCTCTGGCACCGGCGATAACTCCCCGCCCTCTTTGAGCCCCAGACCTCACATGCCCACCAGCTTCCGCTTTGTTCGTCCCCGAACCACACCGTACTAAGAGAGGTCCGCTCTGATACCAACTGTAACACCTCAGATTTAACGACTGCCCCCACTGTATCAACACTGGTCTTTTCAGCGTATTTTGTCCTCACTCGCACGCACCCTGAGAAACTTCCCAGAGGGTCACCCATCCCAAAATTGTCCCAAGTCAAGCACGCTTAACTTTAGAGTTCTTAAGTGATGTGCTCCCGAAAAAAAGATGCACCTTGTTGTTATGGGTAGTACCAATTAAATCTTATAAGCCTACGTCAACTAACCTCAACTTCATCTATAACTTCCCAGTCTTGTAATCTCTCTCATTCCGGTGTGGGATCGGTTCATTCATGTGCCCCTTCGCCTCTAGAAGCCTTCCAGGAGCCGCTCATTGTCCGTGCAACCTCTGGAACCGGCGATCACTCCCCGCCCTCTTTGAGCCCCGGACCTCACAGAAGTTGCACCAGCTTGGAGCACACATCAATTAATATTAGAATCACCAGCTGGACAACCAGCCGCAAGGAATAATCAGTCGGAATTTGGACCAACTATTGGACAACCAGTCGCAAGTCCTCTTCAATTGGTATCGTGTCCACCAGCTGGTGAACCAGTCGGTAGCACATCTAGACCACCAGCTGGTCAATCAGCCGCAAGCACTTCTTACCAGCTGGAAGCAGACGTATACACTAACAATGGTCTACATCAAATTGCGTCTACTGATCCAGTCGTTGCAAACCATCCAGCAACACAGGGGGAACAACAAAGAACAAATCCCATTGGACTTGATCTTCGGTGGAATAGAAATTTTCCACCTGAGCAAGTCATAGGTAATTTCGAATCCCCTGTTCGCACAAGAGTCCAGCTATCTCAATCATTTCTATGCTACATTTCTATCACATATAGAACCCAAGCAGATAGATGAGGCCTTAGCAGACCCAAGCTGGATAGATGCAATGCAGGAGGAACTAAATCAGTTTAAGCGAAGTAAAGTATGGCAACTTGTACCTAGAACTAAGAATCATTCAGTTATAGGAACTCGATGGGTCTTTAGGGATAAACTGAATGAAGATGGCGTAGTGACTAGAAACAAAGCTAGGTTGGTAGCACAAGGTTTTAGACAAATGGAAGGTATAGACTTTGATGAGACCTTTGCACCAGTAGCAAGATTAGAGGCCATACGCATGTTCCTTGCATATGCTGCATATAAAGACTTTAAAGTCTTTCAGATGGATGTCAAGAGTGCCTTTCTTAATGGCGTCTTGACAGAGGAAGTGTATGTTGCACAACCTCCTGGCTTCATAGATCATACACATCCAGATTTTGTTTACAAACTGGATAAAGCTCTATATGGGTTGAAGCAAGCACCCAGAGCTTGGTATGATACACTCACGAAATTTCTACTTGAGCATCAATTCACTATAGGCACAGTGGATAAGACATTGTTTAAGTTTGTTAAAGATGACCATATTCTGTTAGTTCAAATATATGTCGAAGACATTATCTTTGGGTCATCTAACCCCAAGCTGTGCAAAAAGTTTTCTAAGTTGATGAAGGATAAGTTCAAGATGAGTATGATGGGGGAGCTGACGTTCTTTTTGGGTTTACAAGTTCGCCAGTTGGAGAATGGTATATTCATCAACCAGGCAAAATATACAAAAGAACTGCTGAAGAAATTTGGAACGGAAAATAGTTCAGCAGCAGCGACTCCCATGAGCTCTACAATCAAACTCGATAAAGATGAAGCTGGAACTGCCATCGAGGTATCAATTTATCGTGGTATTATAGGCTCTTTGCTATATTTGACTGCTAGCAGACCAGACATCATGTTTGCTGTCTGTATGTGTGCTAGATTCCAAGCAGAGCCAAAGCAATCGTATTACATAGCAGTAAAGTGAATATTAAAAAATTTGAAGGGTACTTCAAACGTGGGTCTTTGGTATCCCAAAGAATCAGGCTTTCAACTAATTGGTTATAGTGATGCAGATTACGCAGGTTGTATGATTGATCGAAGAAGCACAAGTGGGACTTGTCAATTTTTAGGGGATCGACTGATTTCCTGGTTTAGTAAGAAGCAGACGTACATCGCAACATCAACAGCTGAAGCAAAGTATCTAGCAGCTGGTAGTTGCTGTGCTCAAATATTATGGATTCAACATCAGCTGAAGGACTATGGAGTTGATGCTTCTGAAGCGCCTATTCTCTGTGACAATACCAGTGCCATTGCGATCACCCAAAATCTTGTGCTGCATTCAAGAACCAAGCACATTGACATCAGGAATCATTTTATAAAAGACCATGTGGTAAAGAAGGACGTCCGGCTGGATCATGTGTCGACTGACCAGCAATTTGCTGATATCTTCACAAAACCTCTACCAGACGCTAAGTTTTCTTATTTTAGAAACATCTTAGGTCTTCTTGAATTGCCCTGATTGCTTGTGCACTAACGCATTTTGCAGGTTGTTAGCTATTGCTTAAATCAGCTGTAACTCTTTTGTTCAGGGGGAACGATAAGACTATCAGCTGATATAAGCCTCTGCGTTGGAAATTATCAGCCGTAGGGGGAACCAAGAGCTGGATTGTTAGGCATGAAGTCAACTGAATATGTAATGAATGGACACACTCAGTTGTTACATATATACAGCTGATGCTTATTTGTGTCCAGCTCTTACCACCCTCAACGATATATTAAACCAGCAGTAATGTTCTTACATTCACTGTACCAGTTGTGACTTTATAACATTGGCGCGAATCTATCTATTTTTGTACTTTATTTGATTAAAATTTTGGAAAATATTTTACACCGTTCAAAATAGTTTGAAATTTTTTCACATCATTTCCAACAGTGTACGCGCTAACGGATGGTTGACACGTGTTGTTACCATGCGGAAAGTCACATCGAAATCTTATCTCTCCAAAAACTCTTCGCATTCTTTACTTATTTACCGAGAGTGTCTTTTCATTCTCTTTTACCTTGCATATTTGCTTTCTCTTGTATTTCTTCCTTGTGCGTATTCTCTACATACTTTCTTGCGAAGCTTTCTCAGGTGTTCTATCAGTTCTTCTACTCAACAATGGCCTCTGCGTACTACTCTAACACTGTGCACATCAACTTTGCGTCCGTATTGGCTATGGAAAACCCAGGTATTGTCTCTGTGCTTAACGCCCTGATGGCTTCTGGTCTAGAGGGATTTTTGGTTTGCCCTGCGGTGATTTATGAATCGGAGTTGGTTGATTTCTTCAACAATGGTTCCTTAAGGGACGACCTGGTGGTGAGTACTGTGAACGGTGTACAAGTGGATATTTCAGAGCAGTTGTTTGCAGAAACCTTTGAGCTTCCGGTTGATGGGCTGGCAGATCTATCAGACATGCCCAAGGATAAGATTTTCGATGCTAGGAGCATCGTTTCGTTGTCGGGAGAGCCAGTTAGTTTGTCTGGGAGGAAGGGCCAAATGAAGATTGAATATCGCCTTCTTTTTGATATAATGGCGAAAGCTATATCTGTTAAAGCAGGTTCCTTCAATGCCCTTACAGTAGAGAAGTTTTCGTTGTTGACAGCAGTTGTTTGTGGGATTCGGATGAATTGGGCCAGTATATTGTTCAATATTCTGAAGAAAATGGTATCTGCCGGATCAAAGCAAGCCAAGGGCTTTGCTGGTCAAATTAGTCTCCTGCTGGAGAGCATCCCCAACTTGGAATTGGGCGAATCAATGGAGTTTCCAGTTAGAGTAGATGCCCAACTAGCCAACTTGTGGTGTGTGTGTTTTATATACTCTTATATATGACAATCTTTATTTATGAAATACGCATTTATTTATGGAATTCTTTATTTTCATTATGTTATATAATGTTTACAATTGTGTTGGTTAAATACCTAGAATGCACCATAATGTATGTTAGATGTGATAGTGGATATGATGGCTATCATGAAACACATCTAATAGTCACTGTGCTTTCTGAATTCGTTCCTAGTCGATTGGGCCGTCAAAATGAGGATAAGGCCGCCCGAGATTGAGACTAGCATCTGCGATGTGAAATACCATGTTTCATTGGTAGGGAACATTGTGATGTTCTGAGCATGCAGATGGATAGTGACCTGGTGATCTATTGAACTACCCTCGTTCGGACTTTCCAAGTGGTTACCATTTGTCGAGTGGATAAGTCCGAGTTCTTGGTTGTACTGATTAGTACTCACTGCTCGAAACGTCATTGAGACTCTACATGATAGGAGCCTCACTTTGACCCGTTTGCCGACTCACTTGGGGTCATTAGGCGGCGGGATTGGGTGAGGTCCCGATGCATGTAGGAGTCGATGCTTCGTTGTCGAGGATTCACCGCTCGCTTACATG
>KV013969.1:106084-121404 GCA_001598015.1 Dorcoceras hygrometricum
GCTCGTTGAAAAGCTGTCGGGCCTTGATATGGCACTTCCACATGAGCTGTCTGTGGATTTACTTCTCCTCTCGCTACCCGCTGCATTTGACCCCTTTGTGGTCAACTTTTAACATGAACAAGCTGGAAGCCACCCTTGAAGAGGTAGTGAACATGCTTGTAGTGTTTGAAGTGACTACAAAGAAGGACAAACCCGTCCTCCTTCTGGGTTCTTCTTCCTCTGTGAAGAAAGGACCCAGACGGAAGAGCAAGAAGCGTTCTGCTCCTGCGAGGGATGAAAGGTCCGCCAAGAAGCCAAAGGCAAAGGATTCCAACCCAAACAAGCATGAGGATGTTTGCCACCACTGCCACAAGGCTGGGCATTGGAGGAGGAACTGCAAGGAGTACCTCGAGCAGTTGCGAACTGCGAAAGGTATGCTCTATATTGAAATAAATATGTCTCTTAATTCGACTTCTTGGGTACTTGATACCGGATGTGGATCTCATTTCTTCAATGATTTGCAGGTGATGACAAGAAGTCGACGTCTTAGAGAGGGTGAGACCCACTTGAGGCTTGGCAATGGAGCAAGAGTTGCTGCAGTAGCTATAGGGGATATTTATTTATTTCTGTCTTCAAATTTTAAGTTGTTGTTACGAGACGTTTTATTTGTTCCTGAATTAATTAAAAACATTATTTCTATTCCTATGCCTGATAGAGATAGATATTCTTGTATGTTTGCTAATTCGATTTGCAATATTTACAAGAATGAATGTTAAATTGGAATTGGGGAATGCGAAAACGATCTATACACCTTAAAATTAAAAGACGTTCCAACTCGCGATGTCGAAGCACACACAACAACGATTAAACGGAAACACGATAACTTGAACCCAGCACAAATTTGGCACGCTAGGCTAGGTCACATTTCCCTAAGTAGGATGAACAAGCTAGTTAGGAGTGACTTGTTTGATCTGTCAGACATCAACTCCCTACCGACTTGTGAATCCTGTCTGAAAGGAAAGATGTCCAAGCAACCCTTCAAGGGCAAGGGTGAACGTGCCCAAAGCCTATTGGATTTGATCCATACTGATGTGTGCGGCCCATTTAGTTTTGGTACTAAATACGGTCACACATACTTCATCACCTTTACCGACGATTACTCTAGGTATGGGTACTTGTACTTGATGAAGTACAAGTCTGAATCCTTTGAAAGGTTCAGGGAATTCAAGGCTGAAGTAGAAAATCAATTAGGCAATTGTATTAAAGCACTTCGATCTGATCGAGGTGGTGAATACTTGAGTACTGAGTTTCAAGACTATCTGAAGGAGAATGGGAATCTCTCACAGTGGACCCCTTCGGCCACACCACAACTCAATGGTGTAGCGGAGCGTCGTAATCGGACCTTGTTGGACATGGTTCGATCTATAATGAGCTTCACTGAGCTTCCGACCTCGTTTTGGGGCTATGCGCTCGAAACGGCGGTAATGTTGTTGAACAATGTCCACACAAAGGCAGTGGATAAGACTCCGTTTGAGATATGGATGGGCAAACCATCCAAGTACTCATTTATGAGGATTTGGGGATGTCCTGCTTACGTGAAGCAGACAGTGGGAGATAAGCTGGATACGAGATCCATCTTATGCTACTTCATTGGGTATCCAAAGAAATCCATTGGATACTACTTCTACTATCCGAGCGAAACAAAAGTGTTTGTTTCTAGGAATGCCACCTTTATGGAAAAGGAATTTCTACTTGATAGAAAGGGCAAAATAGTAGAACTCGAAGAGGTTCGAGAACCAACTGAAGTACCAAGTGAATCTCCCGCACCTACGGAGCCAGTACCAGAAATGGTCGCACTTAGGAGATCCGAGAGGATTTCTAGAGCTCCTGAGAGATATGGTTTTCTCCTTGAAGATGATCAAAGTGATCAAGTTGTTGGATCTGATCCGAGAACTTTCAAGGAGGCAATTTCTGATGCTGATTCTAATTTATGGCTTGAAGCAATGCAGTCTGAGTTTGACTCAATGCATGCTAACCAAGTTTGGACTCTCGTTAACCCTCCCGAAGGAATCGTTCCTATTGGTTGCAAATGGGTGTACAAGAGGAAACTTGGGCCTGATGGTAAGGTAATAACCTACAAGGCACGACTGGTCGCGAAAGGTTACACTCAAAGGCAAGGTGTTGACTATGATGAAACCTTCTCGCCAGTCGCAATGTTCAAGTCAATTACAATATTGTTAGCCATAGCCTCATGGTACGACTATGAGATATGGCAAATGGATGTGAAAACTGCGTTCCTTAATGGAAACATTAAGGAAGAGATATATATGACGCAGCCTGAGGGTTTCACATCTGTTGGAAGCGAGCATAAGGTATGCAAGCTTCAGAGATCGATCTACGGTCTCAAACAAGCATTGCGGAGTTGGAACCTGAGATTCGATGAAACAATTAAGGAATTTGGTTTCATAAAGAATCACGAGGAGCCATGTGTCTATAAAAAGGTAGTTAAAAGTTCTGTGACGTTCCTAGTACTTTATGTTGATGACATTCTACTGATTGGGAATGATGTAGGAATGTTGCAGTCAACTAAAGTATGGTTGTCTAGCAGATTTTCGATGAAGGACATGGGTGAAGCATCCTATATTCGTGGAATACAGATCTATCGGGATAGATCTAAACGGATGCTCGGACTCACCCAAGCTACCTACATCGATACCATACTTAAGAGGTTCTCTATGGAAGAGTCCAAGAGAGGACACCTACCTATGTGCCACGGGGTCACTCTATCCAAGTCTATGTGTCCAAAGACTGATGAAGAGATAAAGAGTATGGCACGTGTACCATATGCCTCGGCTATAGGTAGTATTATGTATGGCATGATCTCAACTAGACCGGACGTCGCATATCCCCGGGTTGTCAGGAGCCGCTATCAGGCCAACCCAGGCCAATTGTATTGGAAGGCCGTGAAGGATATTCTTAAGTACTTACGAAGGACTAAGAATATGTTCATGGTCTATGGGGGTGGTGAACTGAAACTGGAAGGCTACACTGACTCTAGCTTCCAGTGTGACGTGGATGATTCGAAATCAACCTCTGGATTTGTATTCATGCTCAATGGTGGTGCTGTCTATTGGAAGAGTTCCAAGCAAGACACCATCGCGGATTCAACCACTGAGGCTGAGTACATTGCAGCATCAGCTGCTGCCAAGGAGGCCGTTTGGATAAGGAATTTCGTCCAAGAGTTGGGCGTCATTCCTAATGGATTTGGTCCAGTCCCGGTGTACTGCGACAACACGGGTGCCGTTGCGCAAGCAAAGGAGCCTAGGTCTCACCAAAGATCCAAACACATACTGAGGAAATACCACATAATCCGGGATATTGTGGCTAGAGGTGACATAGCAGTTGAGAGAGTCGCCTCTACGGACAACGTTGCTGATCCACTTACGAAGCCCTTGCCAGGACCCTTGTTTGAAAAACATCGCTAAACAATGGGACTGCGTCTGATGAGTAGTTGGCTTTAGGGCAAGTGGGAGATTGTTAGAGTAGTTGCCCAACTAGCCAACTTATGGCGTGTGGGTTTATAGACTCTTGTATAAAACAGTCTTTATATATATGATATTCGCATTCTTTTATATGACGTTCTTTACTTTCATTATGTGTGTAATGATTTACAATTGTGTTGAGTAAAGACCTAGAATGCACCGAAACGTATGTTAGATGTGATAGTGGGTATGACGGCTATCATGAAACACATCTAATAGTCGCTGTGTATTCTGAACATGTTCCTAGTCGATTGGGCCGTCAAAATGAGGATAAGGCCGCCCGAATTTGAGACTAGTATCTGCGATGCGAAGTACCATGTTTCATTGGTAGGGAACATTGTGATGTTCTTAGCATGCAGATAGATAGTGACCTGGTGATCTATCGAACTACCCTCGTTCGGACTTTCCAAGTGGTTACCATTTGTCGAGTGGATAAGTCCGAGGTCTTGGTTGTACTGATTAGCCCTCATGACTCGAAACGTCATTGAGACTCTACATGATAGGCGTCTCACTTTGACCCGTTTGTCGACTCACTTGGGGTCATAAGGCGTCGGGATTGGGTGAGACCCCGATGCATGTAGGAGTCGATGCATCGTTGTCGAGGATTCACCGCTCGCAGACATGCGTGGATATCCTATGCTATCTGAGGGGATAATAGTGTATAAATCTCTGGCCAGAGTACTAAAAGTGTTTTAGGTAAATGTGTTTACCTAGTTACACTCGCGATATCACTATACGATCTCCAAGATGTACGCATAGCTATCGGATCTATAGCGACTCTCGATTTACCAATGGTCGTTGATCTGATCAGGATATATGGATCGAAGGACCGTACTGTACGCTAACCACGACCAAATGGTTCTTGCAGGCACTATCAGTGATACCTAGGGGATCATGGGGCGATGTTGCTAGACGTTTTACCATGGTCCGATGGGCAAGTCCGGAATTGTGATTCCGGAACCGCAATGGTTGTGGGCCCACAGCTAGTTGTATCCTTGAACCATTGAGGGTCACACAAGTACTGGATTCGAGATTCCCGAACGGATACTCAGCTCAATGTGTTGAGCATACGAAGAGGTTTTTGGGAGTGCGACTTCCCAAAAGTCAACAAAGGTCAGATCGTGATTGCCGATGTTGAGGGGCAAAACGGTCATTCTGCAATTTAGGGTTAGATGATCTGAAAAATTGTTTTTCACATCATAACATTCAGTTTTTGAAACTGAGTCGATCGGTCCGATATGATCGGCGATTGGAGTTACGATGAAGTCGCAGCGATGGATATCGTCATTTGGACCCGGGCCCGTTGGGCCGGTCCAAGTCCATCATTAAGTCTATTTAATTAGACTTAATAACTTCATTGTAGACATGACATTACACAACTTAACCTAACCCTAAGCACAAATTAGCCGCCTCCCCTCCTCTCCACATACGCCGCCGCCGCCGCCCGTCTTCGTCGGAAAATTGTTTCCGGCCAATTCGATGAGGAGAATCCGTTCGTGCTGATCTCGTCAGTCCTTCTAGTACAGGCTGACGAAGGAGTCTCGTTTCTGGTCGTGGACCGGATTGGCGATATCTACCGCAATCTACCGAGAAGAGCCGACGTTATTGTAACTACGGTTGGAGCCAGGCACAAGTGCCAGCAAGGTAGTGGTTTTGAACAACCTATGTATGTCGATAATTTCGTGCTGATCTCGTCAGTCCTTCTAGTACAGGCTGACGAAGGAGTCTCGTTTCTGGTCGTGGACCGGATTGGCGATATCTACCGCAATCTACCGAGAAGAGCCGACGTTATTGTAACTACGGTTGGAGCCAGGCACAAGTGCCAGCAAGGTAGTGGTTTTGAACAACCTATGTATGTCGATAATTGTTATTGAATTTTTCGTATTGATCGTCTCCCGGCTGTATTTCTTTGTTATTCCGCTGCCTCGCCGGGGGGCGGATCCGGATCCCCAACATACTGAAAAACTTCCGGTGAAAACCACTAAGTCTTACAATTTATTCTAGTCACCAAGCAAAATTTGTACTTCCCACCGTACAAAATCTCAAAGAAAGTTATACCGAAAATCGCTTGGTCACGAATTCCACATGAAAATTCTACCAATCCTCGATATGGCCTCACGGACTCAGCATCTGATCAGGGAAAAACGATAAACTCACAGTTCCTCGAGACCCAAAAACATTGAGAACTCTTCCAACTTCGGAACAAGAGTTTAGAGTACTTACCAGCCACTACAGACACCAGAAACTAGACAATCTCACGACATAACTGCCAACAAACCCTCTTGCAAGTTTCTTAGAATAAGCCTTAACACAAGGACAAATGGGCTGATATAGACAATCCGCCAATTATGCTTTTACTGTCGGCACTAACTGGCACTCGGAGCCAACAAGAAAACTCTACAAATCTACCAAATGCTCAAAAGCATCTTGAGATACTCACCGCTACTAGCACTGTTGGATGGGCCTTCCAACAAATCATCAGTAGCGAGCTTCTCTCGCGCAGGCAGACGCTAAACTCACATCTAAATCTTAAACTAACTCCAGCCAAAAGCAATATCACGCCGACAAGCCGAACTGAGTGAAGACAGAACTCGCTAATCGCTCTCCACCTTAAAATGCACGCCAGAACTCCAAGGTAGACACAGTAACCTCCAGCGTCAAGACAAAGGTGAGGCATCACATCTAGCAAAGTCTCCACAATCCGTAACGCAACTATGCCTCGCAGAATGCAATGGGAGGGACGACAACCGAAATAGGGATTCCACAGAAGTTTAACAACTCAAGACTAATCGATAATCAAAGACAAAGATCAACAAACAGATGTGGCCATAGGGTGTGAACATATGGGAGTTACCCACTCGTCTCAACGCACGGTACTAGGTGCACAACAATCACTCAACCTGCGATTGCCCAACTCATGAACTATGGTAATTAACCACTCGGCTCATAGCGGCTAACAGAACCCAACAGGGAGACAAAAGGCACAACATTCCCGTTTGTCTTCCAAAACAACACCCTGGTACTCACAGATCAATACCCAAAGCCTAAACAAGGAACAGTTAAACGAATCGGGTTTCAACAGCTGGATACACGCAACTCGCAAAACAACTCAACAGCTGGAAACATAGACAACATAAATTAAAGGAGTTCAAAATACTGCAATTCTGCTGTCCGGACAAAGAAATCAAAGAGGATGAAAACGGCACTAAAGGTTACAAGGAGAATCAAGGAAATCTCAACCGAATCACGTCACGGAAAAATTCTCAACAAGTAACAGCTATCCTCTCAACAACGAGGAGCTAAACACTCCCAAAACAAACCACTTCCCTAATAGGACTTGATCACAACTTGCTAACCTAACTCAGCATCACTCTCGGAACGACAACTTCTACACCAGCAGGAGTAACAAAGGCACTACATCACACAGACGAGATGGGGCGGAAATATCCTCACTCACCACCAAACACAAATACAATCGTAAGCGAGCGTGATGTCCACAAGTCAACTAAACTCACACAGAGTTAACAAGTAAGGAACAACTACCTGTACAATATCCTCCGGTCAAGACATCATCTCTCTCCCCAGTCGTCGCATCCACCTGAGTTGGCTGAAGTCCCGGTTGCTCAAATAGAGAAAGCTCTCTAACACCAGAAGCCTCTGAAGACTGAAATCCTGAGCGCTGGGACTGAAAATGTCGACAAAATCGCCTCGAAGAACTCCTAATCGAAGCCTGCTGTCCCAAAGTAGGACACACTCTAGCAAAGTGCCCAACCTGACCACAATTGTTGCAAGCGCCTCGCACTCCAACGCATTGAGAAGGTCGATGCTTACCCCCACACTGACCACAATATGACACATTCGTCCTCACTCCACCAGAACCGCCAGAACTCTAAGAACTCGAACTGGATCTCTTAAAGTGCCTTCCTCTTGGTCTAAACCTCTGCCGACTCAATGACTGCGGTGCCACAGAAGGCTGGGAGGACGACGTTCCAGATGGCACAGGATCCACACTTTGTCATGTCGACTGCTGAACTCGAGTCTGTCCAACTGTAAGGCTTTCCATAAGGTCAACCACTATGTTGACAGCATTAGAAAGAGCGAGAAAGGCTGAAGACTGACTCTCACTAAATCCCAAAGGAACACTCGGTTGGGAGGCATCCTCTCTATCAGCACTACCCGGAGTCCTCGAATCAATCACCGCTTGCCTATTAGCTCTACCTCTTCTCCTAGGCGGCATCTCTCTACAAGACACTCAAAGGTAAGCACACAGGCAAGTAATTCAAGTAGTCAAGCACAAACCAAAGAACAACTACTGTGCCTAGACTCACATGTGATCAAATAAATCGAGCTTATCCCAGTTTAAGCTCTGATACCAAAAATGTCAGGCCTCGTGCACAACACAGAGTCAAAACACGCAAAACATGGTGGAAGCACTTAAAAAGTGGCTAAAAATTTTTCGCTTTTGGCCTGACGAAGAAAACATCATTTAAAATACTATCATACTCAAAATAATCCCAGTTAACACATAATCAAAATAACATAGTATCATTATAACGAATACAAGACTGGCCAACGACCAAATACAACAGCTGAAAACCACAAATCACAGACAGACTAATAACTATATAAGCCTAAGCACCACCCGGGACATCCCACCCGCGGCGATACCGGTGCAATAGATACTATACATAACTGGGACACTCTAAACACCTCCTGGGGAATCTCCAGCAGGATCATCTCCACGACCAGCGGAACAACCTGGGAAACCTGAACAACAAGTAGGAAAACAAAAGAAACCATCCCTAGAGGGACATCGGGGTTGATGGATCTGTGTAAACAGATCCTGATTAAGTTTTGAATTACACAAAACCTGTTATTGTGTTTCTAATTGATTTACGTAGTGTGCAGAAATTGTGTAAGAAGAAAAGAATATGGAAGAGATATGAACAGTAAGAATCTGAAAGAGAAATGTTGAAATCGTGTACGTGAAAGAGGAGTTGAAAGTTGCTGAATTGTTGAAGAAACAGAATTCAGCAACCATGACATCAGCATTGCTGATTGAAGAGGCAGAATTCAGAAACCATGACATCAACGTTGCTGATTGAAGAGGCAGAATTCAGCAACCATGACATCAGCGCTGCTGATTGAAGAGGCAGAATTCAGCAACCATGACATCAGCGTTGCTGATTGAAGAGACAGAATTCATCAATCTCAACAGTAATAATTCAGCACTCTCAACAGTAAGAATTCAGCAATCTCAACAGCAGAATTCAGCAACGTTATTCAGCAACGTACAAGCAGAATCAGCAACGTTACATCAGCAGAATCAGTAGTTGATACATCAGCAGAATTAGTAAATGGATCAACAGGAGAAATCTGATCAAGAATAGAAGCTGATGAAGAATAGAAGCGAAGCAGTAGAGAAGATAAATACGAGAAGCACTCAGCTGTTGCAAGATTTCAACTGTTACAAGTAATTCAGCTACTTGGACGCAATCACCATTTAAAAGGGAAAGAATCTATGGCTGAAATTAAGTCGTACTAATGCCTTAAATCAAGGGGACAAGATTAGTACTATTCTGGGAAATAGTACAATATATAGAGGATGATTGTACCAACTTGGAAAGAAGACAAATTAGCCATAACAAGCACAGAAAGGCATTGAAATTAATCTAACGGCCATATTTGGGGGAAGCAAATATATATACAAGAAGCACTGTTGAAGAACAAGTATTTTTCACAGAGTGCAAAATACAGAGGGAATAAAATTGGAGACGAAGCAGTAGACCGCCATTAGAGAGGAGAGCATAACAAGTGTCTACAGCTAAGTCTCAATCAGCTTTTGTAGAGCTTTTCCCTAGTGTGTGAGATTTAATTTTTACGAGAGTTGTGCTTACACTGTAAATCTCACACACACAGAGATTCATGCACGTTCATGAGAGTTGCGCGAAATTGTATAGTGAATGAATCTCAAACCCAAACAATCAGATCCCGTCCAAGCACGACGACGTTAAACTCTGTGTTTGTAGCCTTTCTCACATAGGCGTAAAACAAGTGAGTGACAGCCGAGGGCTGGTGGAGTCTAGGAGTTCTCGCAGCTGCTGGTTGCGGGATTGGGTCTGTACATGAGGTGTTTGTAGAAGGCCTACTTTAATAAAATCTTCTAGTGGAACCTTCCGAGGAGGAAGGAGGGGAGACGTAGGACATTGAAGTCCGAACTTCCATAAACAAATCGCACTGTTTGTATTCATTAAGATTTACAGTTCTGCATACGCTTTAACATAGCACGCATAACACATTAGAATGCACACTTGCACAGTAGCAGATTTCTGTGTAACAGAAATCTGTTTGCATTGTTTTAAAATATTAGGATTCATTGTTATCGCATTCTAATGTGTATGCGTGCTAAGTAAAAGCGTATGCAGAACTGTAAATCGTAAAGAATACAAATAGTGCGATTTGTTTATGGAAGTTCGGACTTCAATGTCTTACGTCTCCCCTTCTTCCTCCTCGGAAGGTTCCACTAGAAGATTTGATCTACACCTCATGTACAGACCCGATCCCGCAACCAGCAGCTGCGAGAACTCCTAGACTCCACCAGCACTCGGCTGTCACTCACTTGTTTTACTCCTATGTGAGAAAGGCTACAAACACAGAGTTTAACGTCGTCGTGCTTGGACGGGATCTGATTGTTTGGGTTTGAGATTCATTCACTATACAATTTCGCCCAACTCTCATGAATATGAATGAATCTTTGTGTGTGTGAGATTTACAATGTAAGCACAACTCTCGTAAAAATTAAATCTCACACACTAGGGAAATGCTCTACAAAAGCTGATTGAGACTCAGCTGTAGACACTCGTTATGCTCTCCTCTCTAATGGCGGTCTACTGCTTCGTCTCCAATTTTATTCCCTCTGTATTTTGCACTCTTTGAAAAATCCTTGTTCTTCAACAGTGTTTCTTGTATATATATTTGCTTCCCCCAAATATGGCCGTTAGATTAATTTCAATGCCTTTCTGTGCTTGTTATGGCTAATTTGTCTTCTTTCCAAGTTGGTACAATCATCCTCTGTATATTGTACTATTTCCCAGAATAGTACAAATCTTGTTCCCTTGATTTAAGGCATTAGTACGACTTAATTTCAGCCACAGATTCTTTCCCTTTTAAATGGTGATTGCGTCCAAGTAGCTGAATTACTTGTAACAGTTGAAAGCTTGCAACAGCTGAGTGCTTCTCGTATTTATGTTCTCTACTGCTTCGCTTCTATTCTTCATGAGCTTCTATTCTTCATCAGATATCTTCTGTTGATCCATTTACTAATTCAGCTGATGTATCAACTACTGATTCTGCTGATGTAACATTGCAGATTCTGCTTGTACGTTGCTGAATAACGTTGCAGCTGATGCTTCTCGTATTTATGTTCTCTACTGCTTCGCTTCTATTCTTCATGAGCTTCTATTCTTCATCAGATATCTTCTGTTGATCCATTTACTAATTCAGCTGATGTATCAACTACTGATTCTGCTGATGTAACATTGCAGATTCTGCTTGTACGTTGCTGAATAACGTTGCTGAATTCTGCTGTTGAGATTGCTGAATTCTTACTGTTGAGATTGCTGAATTCATACTGTTGAGATTGCTGAATTCTGCTTGATAACGTTGCTGAATTCTTACTGTTGAGATGCTGAATTATTACTGTTGAGATTGCTGAATTCTTCTTGATAACGTTGCTGAATTCTGTTTGTCATGGTTGCTGAATTCTGCCTCTTCAATCAGCAACGCTGATGTCATGGTTGCTGAATTCTGCCTCTTCAATCAGCAATGCTGATGTCATGGTTGCTGAATTCTGCTTCTTCAATCAGCAATGCTGATGTCATGGTTGCTGAATTTTGCTTCTTCAATCAGCAATGCTGATGTCATGGTTGCTGAATCCTCTGTATATTGTACTATTTCCCAGAATAGTACTAATCTTGTCCCCTTGATTTAAGGCGTTAGTACGACTTAATTTCAGCCACAGATTCTTTCCCTTTTAAATGGTGATTGCGTCCAAGTAGCTGAATTACTTGTAACAGTTGAATGCACACATAACACATTAGAATGCACACTTGCACAGTAGCAGATTTCTGTGTAACAGAAATCTGTTTGCATCGTTTTAAAATATTAGGATTCATTTTTTGTGTTTTTCGCATGTTTTTATTACATACCAGATCCGTCTCCGGTGCTCCATTTTATGTTCAAGAACCCGAGGTATTGCACCTCATAATAGCAACGCAAAATTTTAATTTTTTAGTAACAGCGCTTGCTTGCATTTATTTTCCGTTTTTCGGTACCAACAAGTGGTATCAGAGCGGGTTGTTTTTGAACGAGCACTCATTTTAAAACGCATGTGCTATGTTTTTAAAATGCTTTTAAATGTTTTTGAGAAGCTTATATTATGAAGGCCAGATGAAAATGATTTGTTATATATAGAACTGATTTTTCTCTTGATTAACTGTCACGGAATGCGCGAGTTCCGTGCGGATGCCAAGATCCTATTTCGGTTGGGCTGTAAGTTCACCTGGAGCGAGGCTCGGTGACAAGCACATGGGACGAAATAGGAGAATTGAAAATATGAGCTTTAGCTGTCACATTTTCTTTCTGGTTCTTCATATGTGAGTGACTCAGTAGCACATGTTCTTATTTGAAACAATATTTAAAGTGCTCTGAAAATTTTTCAAACTTTCTGTTATGCGGAATTTCAGCTGGTGCTTAAATTTTTTAAATGTTTTGAGCTTATATTATAAAAGATAGGGAGAGTGTTTATTAATCTCTCGTCTGCATATTATAAGCTAAAGCAGAAGTATATTTTCAGCTCTTTCAAAATCATATCATTCATGCATATGGTTCTTCCCAAAATTCTTTTATTTTCAAATTTGAAAATAATTCCTGCTGTCATGATTTTTTTGGTGTGGCAGTGTAGGGGGAGCTTTATTTAAAATATACTGGGAAAGATTTCTATCCCTTTTTTATTCCCACAAAAAGGGAGAGAATTGTTAGATCATGCATTTATTATTTAAGGTTTTGTGTAAATCAAAAAGGGAGAGATTGATGGATCTGTGTAAACAGATCCTGATTAAGTATTGAATTACACAAAACCTGTTATTGTGTTTCTAATTGATTTACGTAGTGTGCAGAAATTGCGTAAGAAGAAAAGAATATGGAAGAGATATGAACAGTAAGAATCTAAAAGAGAACTGTTGAAATCGTGTACGCGAAAGAGGAGTTGAAAGTTGCTGAATTGTTGAAGAAACAGAATTCAGCAACCATGACATCAGCATTGCTGATTGAAGAAGCAGAATTCAGCAACCATGACATCAGCATTGCTGATTGAAGAGGTAGAATTCAGCAAACATGACATCAGCGTTGCTGATTGAAGAGGCAAAATTCAGCAACCATGACATCAGCGTTGCTGATTGAAGAGATAGAATTCAGCAACGTTTACAAACAGAATTCAGCAACGTTATCAAGCAGAATTCAGCAATCTCAACAGTAAGAATTCAGCAATCTCAACAGTAAGAATTCAGCAATCTCAACAGCAGAATTCAGCAACGTTATTCAGCAACGTACAAGGAGAATCAGCAACGTTAATCAGCAAAATCAGTTGTTGATACATCAGCATAATTAGTAAATGGATCAACAGGAGAAATCTGATGAAGAATGGAAGCTGATGAAGAATAAAAGCGAAGCAGTAGAGAAGATATATACGAGAAGCACTCAGCTGTTGCAAGCTTTCAACTGTTACAAGTAATTCAGCTACTTTGACGCAATCACCATTTAAAAGGGAAAGAATCTGTGGCTGAAATTAAGTCGTACTAATGCCTTAAATCAAGGGGACAAGATTAGTACTATTTTGGGAAATATTTGTTAGAGTAGATGCCCAACTAGCCAACTTGGGCGTGTGGGTTTATAGACTCTTGTATATGACAATCTTTATATATGATATTCGCATTTACTAATATGACATTCTTTACTTTCATTGTGTTGTATGATGATTAACAATTGCGTTGAGTAAAGACCTAGAATGCACTAAAGTGTATGTTAGATGTGATAGTGGGTATGACGGCTATCATGAAACACATCTAATAGTCACTGTGCATTCTGAACATGTTCCTAGTCGATTGGGCCGTCAAAATGAGGATAAAGCCGCCCGAGTTCGAGACTAGTATCTGCGATGCGAAGTACCATGTTTCATTGGTAGGGAACATTGTGATGTTCTGAGCATGCAGATAGATAGTGACCTGGTGATCTATCGAACAACCCTCGTTCGGACTTTCCAAGTGGTTACCATTTGTCGAGTGGATAAGTCCGAGGTCTTGGTTGTACTGATTAGTCCTCACGACTCGAAACTTCATTGAGACTCTACATGATAGGCGTCTTACTTTGACCCGTTTGCCGACTCACTTGGGGTCATAAGGCGTCGGGATTGGGTGAGACCCCGATGCATGTAGGAGTCGATGCATCGTTGTCGAGGATTCACCGCTCACAGACATGCGTGGATATCCTATGCTATCTGAGGGGATAATAGTGTATAAATCTCTGGCCAGAGTACTAGAAGTGTTTTAGGTAAATGTGTTTACCTAGTTACACTCGCGATGTCACTATTCGATCTCCAAGATGTATGCATAGCTATTAGATCTATAGCGACTCTCGATTTACCAATGGTCGTTGATCTGATCGGGATATATGGATTGAAAGAACCGTACTGTACGCTAACCACGACCAACTGGTTCTTGCAGTCACTATAAGTGATACCAAAGGGATCATGGGGCGATGTTGCTAGACGATCTTACCATGATCCGATGGGCGAGTCCGGAATTATGATTCCGGAGCCACAATGGTTGTGGGCCCACGGCTAGCAGTATCCCTGAACCATTGAGGGTCACACAAGTACTGGATTCGAGATTCCCGCACGGATACTGAGCTCAATGTGTTGAGCATGAGATGAGGATTTTGGGGAGTGCGACTTCCTAAAAGTCAACAGGGGTCAAATCGAGATTTCCCGACGTTGAGGGGCAAAACGGTCATTTTGCACTAGGTTCTGAAAAATGGTTTTTCAGATCATAGTATTCAGTTTTGGAAACAGAGTCGATCCGTCCGATCTGATCGGCGATCGGAGTTACGATGAAGTCTCGGTGATGGGGATGAACCGAATGTTCATCCGTTGGACCCGGGCCCGTTGAGCCGGATCCAAACCCATCACCAAGTCTATTTAATATAGACTTAGACCTAATCATATAAACTTAAGCATTAACCCTAACCCTAAGCATCAAGCGCCGCCCCCTTCCTCTCCTCAAAAGCCGCCGCCGCCGCCGCCTCTCTTCGCCGGAAAATTGTTTCCGGCCAATCTTGACGAGGAGAATCCATCCGCGCCGATCTCGTCAGGCCTTCTAGTGCAGGCTGACGAAGGAATCCCGTCTCTGGTCATGGACCTGATTGACGTTATCTACCTCCGCCTACCGTGAAGTGCCGGTTTCCTCGAGAAACTGGTCGGAGCCAGGCACGAGTTTCCAGCAAGGTAGAAATCTTAAACGCCCTATGAATGTCATAGCATGTTTGTTATTTATTTTATTGATCGTCTCCCGGTATTGTTTTTATTCTTCCGCTGCCTCGCCGGGAGGCGTGATCCGGATCCTCCATGGCTACTCCAACAGTGGTATCAGAGCCAAGGTTTTCGGATCTGATCAATACATCGTTGCCATATTATATCTAACCTCTTAAATTTCAGATTGAGATCATCAAAAATTTTGAAGAACGGCC
>KV013969.1:122703-150195 GCA_001598015.1 Dorcoceras hygrometricum
GCCGGTTTCCTCGAGAAACTGGTCGGAGCCAGGCACGAGTTGCCAGCAAGGTAGCAATCTTAAACGCCCTATGAATGTCATAGCATGTTTGTAATTTATTGTATTGATCGTCTCCCGGTATTGTTTTTATTCTTCCGCTGCCTCGCCGGGAGGCGTGATCCGGATCCTCCATGGCTACTCCAACAGTGGTATCAGAGCCAAGGTTTTCGGATCTGATCAATACGATATTGCCTTATTGTATCTAACCTTTGAATTTCAGATCGAATTAACCAAAATTGCGGTATGGCCATCGGCCGCCGCCACGTGCGGCGGCACCCCTCTCTCTCGCGCGCATGAGTGCACGCGACTTGCGCGCTGGCCGCGCAAGGGAGGCGAACGCTGGCGCTTCCTTCTCGCAAGGAGGCGTGCGGTGGTCGCTGATCTCACGAGACGGGGGGCGCGCTTCATCGCGCGCAAGTGCAGGCCGCGCATGGCGCGGCGACGCATGTAGATGGCGGCTGGATGTGGGCGTTGTGTCGTGCAAGAGGACGCGCAATTGTTGCGCATGGGACGGCCGAGAGTTGCCGCCTCCCTCGCCGCTGTGCCGCACAAAGCTTTGTAATAGGATTGCATTGCATATTGCATTACCCCTAGGATTGGACCCAGGTCCGTGGCTGGCAACCACGGACCGCATAGCTCTCGCGATCGGTCATCCCAATATTTATATATTTTGATATATAGTTTAATTGAATCCGCATGTTGCATGTTTTAAATTTGATTTAAAATAAATGCATGAGACCAAATTTTTTCAAAATAAAATCCCTTGTTTTAAATATGATTTAAAACTTATATCAAGATAAAATGTTTATTCGATAAACTAAAGGGTATTTAAAATTGTTTAAATTTCCATATCTTCCATCAACAATGGGTGTACGTCGATGCTACCCGTATACATGGCCCGGCTCATATTATTGAGGGGGTCATGTATGCCGGAAAGCTATCCACGCCATTGAAAACTGTTGTGAGTCGGTTGGAACTCCCTTTAACGTTGGCTCATATTATTGGGGACGTTAAGGGGACCGTCCTTCACGACTCAACATTGATGGATAATCTTGACACGTGATAGTAAACGGCGTCATATTATTGGGCCCTTACTGGACGTGAGGTGAATACATGGAGGTTGCACCGGTTGCAATCGGAAAGTACCTTTTGGGGGTCATGGATGTCTGATATTATTCGGGTCAATGACCGCTTGATTGGGCTCCGTGTACCCACTAAAGAAACTTGCTTTCTCGATTTCATTAGAGGGTGGTGAAATCGTTAAAATAGTTGGAGGGTAATTCATAAAACTTAACGACCATGTTTTATGTCTTAGCGTTTATTTTATATATAGTTAGTTATGCATGTCTGTTTCCTTTTCAGTATTACTGCTTATAAAATGGTTTCGATGAAAAACCCGCTCGCTGCTATACTGGATAGCAACAGGTTCACCGGTCTGAACTACCAAGACTGGCTCCGCAACCTCAATCTTGTATTGGCTTCGGAGAAGCTCCTCTATACGATAGAGAAGTGCCCTCCGGAGGAAACCCCTGCCAATATCAGCCTTGAGGAGGTGATTACGCTTAACCAATGGCGGGACGACGAGGTTAAAGCTCGATGCTATGTGATGGCATCGATGTCCAACGAAATGCAACGGCGCTTTTTAGAAGACAAAGTATGCTTCTGCCATACTCTTTCATCTCAAAGAACTGTACGGGGAGAACTCTCGACATGAGAGGTTCACGGCTGTCAAGGAGCTTATGACAAGCCGCATGCGCGATGGGACTTCGGTCCGCGAGCATGTGGTTCGTATGATTGGGCTCGTTGAAAAGCTGTCGGGCCTTGATATCGCACTTCCACACGAGCTGTCGGTGGATGTACTTCTCCTCTCGCTACCCGCTGCATTTGACCCCTTTGTGGTCAACTTCAACATGAACAAGCTGGAGGCCACCCTTGAAGAGGTGGTTAACATGCTTGTAGTGTTTGAAGGGACCATAAAGAAGGACAAACCCGTCCTCCTTCTGGGCTCTTCTTCCTCTGCGAAGAAGGGGCCCAGATGCAAGAGCAAGAAGCGTTCTGCTCCTGCAAAGGAGGAAAAGTCCGCCAAGAAGCCAAAGGCAAAGGCTTCTAAACAAAACAAGAGCGATGATGTTTGCCACCACTGCCACAAGGCTGGGCATTGGAGGAGGAACTGCAAGGAGTACCTCGAGCAGTTGCGAACTGCGAAAGGTATGTTCTATATTGAAATAAATATGTCTCTTAATTCGACTTCTTGGGTACTTGATACCGGATGTGGATCTCATATCTGCAATGATTTGCAGGTGATGACAAGAAGCCGACGTCTTAGAGAGGGTGAGACCCACTTGAGGCTTGGCAATGGAGCAAGAGTTGCTGCTATAGCTATAGGAGATGTTTACTTATTTCTATCTTCTGATTTTAAGTTGTTGTTGAGAAACGTTTTATTTGTTCGCGAATTAATAAAGAACATTATTTCTATTTCTATTCTTGATAGTGATGGATATTCTTGTATGTTTGCTAATTCGATTTGCAATATTTACAAGAATGAATGTTTAATCGGAATTGGGGAACACGAAAACGATTTGTACACCTTAAAATTAAAAGACGTTCCAACTCGCGATGTCGAAGCACATACAACAACGATTAAACGGAAACAAGATAACTTGAACCCAGCTCAACTTTGGCACGCTAGGCTTGGTCATATTTCTCTAAGTAGGATGAACAAGTTAGTCAGGAGTGACATGTTTGATCGGTCAGACATTAACTCCCTACCGACTTATGAATCTTGTCTTAAAGGAAAGATGACTAAGCCACCCTTCAAGGGCAAGGGTGAGCGTGCTCAAGGCCTATTGGATTTGATCCATACTGATGTGTGCGGCCCGTTTAGTATTGGTACTAAATACGGTCACACATACTTCATCACCTTTACCGACGATCACTCTAGGTATGGTACTTGTACTTGATGAAGCACAAGTCTGAATTCTTTGAAAGGTTCAAAAAATTCCAGGCTGAAGTAGAAAATCAATTAGGCAAAAGTATTAAAGCACTTCGATCTAATCGAGGTGGTGAATACTTGAGTGCTGAATTTCAAGATTATCTGAAAGAGAATGGGATTCTCGCACAGTGGACCCCTCCGGCCACACCACAGCTCAATGGTGTAGCGGAGCTTCGTAATCGGAGCTTGTGGGACATGGTTCGATCTATGATGAGCTTCACTGAACTTCCTACCTCGTTTTGGGGCTATGTGCTCGAAACGGCGGTAATGTTGTTGAACAATGTCCATACCAAGGCAGTGGATAAGACTCCATATGAGATATGGATGGGCAAACCACCCAAGTACTCATACATGAGAATTTGGGGATGTCCTGCTTACGTGAAGCAGACAGTGGGAGATAAGCTGGATACGAGATCCATCTTATGCTACTTCATTGGGTATCCAAATAATTCCATTGGATAGTACTTCTACTATCCGAGAGAAACAAAAGTGTTTGTTTCTAGGAATGCCACCTTTATGGAAAGGGAATTTCTACTTGATAGAAAGGGCAGAATAGTAGAATTCGAAGAGGTTCGAGATCCAATCAAAGTACCAAGTGAATCTCCTGTGCCTACAGAGCCAATACCAGAAATGGTCGCACCTAGGAGATCCGAAAGGGTTCCTAGGGCTCCTGAGAGATATGGTTTTCTCTTTGAAGATGTTCAAGGTGATCAAGTTGTTGGATCTGATCCAAGAACTTTCAAGGAGGCAATTTCCGATGATGATTCTAATTTGTGGCTTGAAGCAATGCAGTTTGAGTTTGACTCAATGCATGCTAACCAAGTTTGGACTCTAGTTAACCCTCCCGAAGGAATTGTTCCTATTGGGTGTAAATGGGTATACAAGAGGAAACTTGGGCCTGATGGTAAGGTAATGACCTACAAGGCACGACTGGTCGCGAAAGGTTACACTCAAAGGCAAGGTGTTGACTATGATGAAACCTTCTCGCCAGTCGCAATGTTCAAGTCAATTAGAATCTTGTTATCCATAGCCGCATGGTACGACTATGAGATATGGCAAATGGATGTGAAAACTGCGTTCCTTAATGGAAACATTAAGGAAGAGATCTATATGACGCAGCCTGAGGGTTTCACATCTGTTGGAAGCGAGCATAAGGTATGCAAGCTTCAGAGATCGATCTACGGTCTCAAACAAGCATCACAAAGTTGGAACCTGAGATTCTATGAAACAATTAAGGCATTTGGTTTCATCAAAAATCCCGAGGAGCAATGTGTCTATAAAAAGGTAGTTAAAAGCGCTGTGACGTTCCTCTTACTTTATGTTGATAACATTCTACTCATTGGGAATGATGTAGGAATGCTGCAATCAACTAAAGTCTGGTTGTCTAGTAGATTTTCGATGAAGGACATGGGTGAAGCATCCTATATTCTTGGAATACAGATCTATCGGGATAGATCAAAACGGATGCTCGGACTCACCCAAGCTACCTACATCGATACCATACTTAAGAGGTTCTCTATGGAAGAGTCCAAGAGAGGACACCTACCTATGTGCCATGGGGTCACTCTATCTAAGTCTATGTGTCCAAAGACTGATGAGGAGATAGAGAGTATGACACGTGTGCCATATGCCTCGGCAATAGGTAGTATTAGTATGGCATGATCTCAACTAGATCGGATGTCGCATATGATCTGAGTGTCACGAGCCGCTACCAGGCGAACCCCGGCCAATTGCATTGGAAGGCCGTGAAGGATATTCTTAAGTACTTACGAAGGACTAAGAATATGTTCATGGTCTATGGGGGTGGTGAACTGAAACTGGAAGGCTACACTGATTCTAGCTTCCAGTGTGACGTGGATGATTCGAAATCAACCTCTAGATTTGTATTCATGCTCAATGGTGGTGCTGTCTCTTGGAAGAGTTCCAAGCAAGACACCATCGTGGATCAACCACTGAGGCTGAGTACATCGCAGCATCAGCTGCTGCTAAGGAGGCCGTTTGGATAAGGAATTTCGTCCAAGAGTTGGGCGTCATTCCTAATGGAGTTGGTCCAGTCCCGGTGTACTGCGACAACACGGGTGCCGTTGCGCAAGCAAAGGAGCCTAGGTCTCACCAATGATCCAAACACATACTGAGGAAATACCACATAATCCGGGATATTGTGGCTAGAGGTGACATAGCAGTTGAGAGAGTCGCCTCTGCAGACAACGTTGCTGATCCACTTACGAAGCCCTTACCTGGACCGTTGTTTGAAAAACATCGCGAAACAATGGGACTGCGTCTGATGAGTAGTTGGCTTTAGGGCAAGTGGGAGATTGTTAGAGTAGATGCCCAACTAGCCAACTTGTGGCGTGTGGGTTTATAGACTCTTGTATATGACAATCTTTATATATGATATTCGCATTTACTTATATGGAATTATTTACTTTCATTGTGTTGTATGATGATTAACAATTGCGTTGAGTAAAGACCTAGAATGCACTAAAGTGTATGTTAGATGTGATAGTGGGTATGACGGCTATCAAGAAACACATCTAATAGTCACTGTGCATTCTGAACATGTTCCTGTCGATTGGGCCGTCAAAATGAGGATAAGGCCGCCCTAGTTCGAGACTAGTATCTGCGATGCGAAGTATCATTTTTCATTGGTAGGGAACATTGTGATGTTTTGAGCATGCAGATAGATAGTAACCTGGTGATCTATCGAACAACCCTCGTTCAGACTTTCCAAGTGGTTACCATTTGTCGAGTGGATAAGTCCGAGGTCTTGGTTGTACTGATTAGTCCTCACGACTCGAAATTTCATTGAGACTCTACATGATAGGCGTCTCACTTTGACCCGTTTTCCGACTCACTTGGGGTCATAAGGCGTCGGGATTGGGTGAGACCCCGATGCATGTAGGAGTCGATGCATCTTTGTCGAGGATTCACCGCTCGCAGACATGCGTGGATATCCTATGCTATCTGAGGGGATAATAGTGTATAAATCTCTGGCCAGAGTACTAGAAGTGTTTTAGGTAAATGTGTTTACCTAGTTACACTCGCGATGTCACTATTCGATCTCCAAGATGTATGCATAGCTATCGGATCTATAGCGACTCTCGATTTACCAATGGTCGTTGATCTGATCGGGATATATGGATTGAAAGGACCGTACTGTACGCTAACCACGACCAACTGGTTCTTGCAGGCACTATCACTGATACCTAGGGGATCATGGGGCGATGTTTCTAGACGCTCTTACCATGGTACGAAGGGCGAGTCCGGAATTGTGATTCCGGAGCCACAATGGTTGTGGGCCCACGGCTAGCAGTATCCCTGAACCATTGAGGGCCACACAAGTACTGCATTCGAGATTCCCGCACGGATACTGAGCTCAATGTTTTGAACATGAGATGAGGATTTTTGGGAGTGCGACTTCCTAAAAGTCAACAGGGGTCAAACTCGAGATTTCCCGACGTTGAGGGGCAAAACGGTCATTTTGCACTGGGGTTCTGAAAAATGGTTTTTCAGATCATAGTATTCAGTTTTGGAAACTGAGTCGATCCGTCCGATCTGATCGGCGATCGGAGTTACGATGAAGTCTCGGTGATGGGGATGAACCGAATGTTCATCCGTTGGACCCGGGCCCGTTGGGCCGGATCCAAACCCATCACCAAGTCTATTTAATATAGACTTAGACCTAATCATATAAACTTAAGCCTTAACCCTAACCCTAAGCATCAAGCGCCGCCCCCTTCCTCTCCTCAAAAGCCGCCGCCGCCTCTCTTCGCCGGAAAATTGTTTCCGGCCAATCTTGACGAGGAGAATCCGTCCGCGCCGATCTTGTCAGGCCTTCTAGTGCAGGCTGACTAAGGAATCCCGTCTCTGGTCGTGGACCTGATTGACGTTATCTACCGCCACCTACCGTGAAGTGCCGGTTTCCTCGAGAAACTGGTCGGAGCCAGGCACGAGTTGCCAGCAAGGTAGCAATCTTAAACGCCCTATGAATGTCATGGCATGTTTGTAATTTATTGTATTGATCGTCTCCCGGTATTGTTTTTATTCTTCCGCTGCCTCACCGGGAGGCGTGATCCGGATCCGCCGTGGCTTCCCAACAATATTACAATATACAGACGATGATTGTACCAACTTGGAAAGAAGACAAATTAGCCATAACAAGCACAAAAGGCATTGGAATTAATCTAACGGCCATATTTGGGGGAAGCAAATATATATACAATAAGCACTGTTGAAGAACACGGATTTTTGACAGAGTGCAAAATACAGAGGGAAGAAAATTGGAGATGAAGCAGTAGACAGACATTAGAGAGGAGAGCATAACGAGTGTCTACTGCTGAGTCTCAATCAGCTTTTGTAGAGCATTTCCCTAGTGTGTGAGATTTAATTTTTACGAGAGTTGTGCTTACACTGTAAATCTCACACACACAGAGATTCATTCACATTCATGAGAGTTGCGCGAAATTGTATAATGAATGAATCTCAAACCCAAACAATCAGATCCCGTCCAAGAACGACGACGTTAAACTCTGTCTTTGTAGCCTTTCTCACATAGGCGTAAAACAAGTGAGTGACAGCCGAGGGCTGATGGAGTCTAGGAGTTCTTGCAGCAGTTGGTTGCGGGATCGGGTCTGTACATGAGGTGTAGATCAAATCTTCTAGTGGAACCTTCCGAGGAGGAAGAAGGGGAGACGTAGGACATTGAAGTCCAAACTTCCATAAACAAATCACACTGTTTGTATTCTTTACGATTTACAGTTCTGCATACACTTTTACTTAGCACGCATAACACATTAGAATGCACACTTGCACAGTAGCATATTTCTGTTACACAGAAATCTGTTTGCATCGTTTTAAAATATTAGGATTCATTTCTGGTGTTTTCTGCATGTTTTTATTACATACCAGATATGTCTCCGGTGCTCCATTTTATGTTCAAGAACCCGAGGTATTGCACCTCATAATAGAAGCGCAAAATTTTAATTTTTAGTAACAGCGCTCGCTTGCGTTTATTTTCTGTTTTTCTATCCTAACAGGGGTCAAACCCCAGTACGAAGAGTAGCATAAAACAGCAATTCATATACAACATGCAATGTATCATGTCGTGCAGATGCATGAGTGGTACAAAGAACATCGGTAACAACCGAAGGGCCAAACGGAATAGAAATCAACAACTGTGACACATCACCGAGTCCCAGAAGCTACCCGATCGCACCCAGTGGAAAATAGTGTGGCTCATCATCGCACCTGCGTGGAAGCCACCCGCCAGGTCGCACGGAATTTCAAGTGGACACAACCACCCACCAACCTCTATCCAGGTCACTGCAACTGAGGACTGGGAACAACTCAACCAACATCCTCCAGCTGCTGCAACTGAGGACTGGGAACAACTCAACCAACATCCTCCAGCTGCACTCAATCGTGGTTATGCAACACTGCACCGCACCACGAGGGAAGAGCTCCAACAGAGCAACATATCATGGCTAACAAAGGAACCATAGGCTCAATATGCTATGCAGATGCAGTAACATGCTTAACATGATGCATGTACGAGTAATGCAGAAAACACAACAAAGCATTCAAATAATCACATGCATAGCAACTCAACAGATCACCAAACAGCAGGTAATATACCAGATAGTTCAGCAAATAGACATGCATAATATACACAGCTTGCCTCTACACAAACACTCGGCACAGCTATATAACACATAATACATCCCCATGCCAATCTCAAAGCTGTAATACAAGCTCGATTCGTACCTCTACACGGCAACTACCTCACGCAGATTCCTCCAAAGCACGGTACCAACTACCTGCTCTACTACGATACCTCACAGCTCACTGCAGACTCACAAGTCTGCCCAAAAGCTCGAATCTGCGTAGGCACCTGGCAAAACAGCTCAAAAACTGAATTCCAAATATCTTTGTCTACGGCCAAGAACCGAAGCCTGGTTCTACAAGTCTACAAAGGCTAAACTAACTAGAATCATCTAAAAACTAGTCGAAAACACTCACCCAAGAGTCCAGAAGAACCAACGGATGCTCGGGTTAGATCTCACGAAAAGCGTAGAACATCCAGATTCTGCGCACTTCTCTCCAACGTCGACTTTGATCTCCTAGATTGCAGCAATCTAAAGAGGAACTCAAGAGGAGTCCAGCGCCACCCTTCTCGTACGACGACGGGAAACGGCGGAAATCGACGGAAATAGGCTACAGTGAACAGTAAGGGTTTCAAGTGTATCGGGGAAGAAAGAGGAAATATCGGGGAAAAATATGCTAAGTGTTCGCAAACATTAATATATAAATCCTCCAGTGAAACGCTACTGTTAAAGTCAATCGCAGGTAAAACAGATCTCTAAAACAGATCCCATCGCTGAGGAACAAAATCACAAATCCGAAACCAGCACTCACGGTAACACGCGCACAACAATCAAAACGACAGCGTATCGAGGTATCGGTAACTGAAGCAAAACGATGTCGTACTAGAGAAACAGATCTCTCGCTCGCAATAGGTACTAACAACGCTCGACAAAACCGGTCAACGCAAAGCGTTGACATCTGCTCAAGAATTCTCGTCGCTAACAGATCCCTCAACGCGCTACGAACGTAAACACTAAACGACGTTGTAGAACCCAATAGACAAATCTGGACACGTCATCAAATCTTCCCGCAGTGCTCCAACAGATCTCTTGCGCTAGACCCAAAACGGTGCCGTCTCCATTTATCTAAATGACTTAGCATCGCCCCCCCGCTACAACAGATCTCACATACGTTATCACCCGTTGACCCGCGTTGACATCCGATTCACCACCAACTAGATTCCACAACCACGCGCGTTAACAACATTCAAAACCCCAAAACAACGTCACTTCAATACCACGGAGAAATCTAGAAAATAAAAGCGATAAAAGTTGGAAACATGCAACACACACTACAACGATCGCTACAGGAGAGTTGACCAGCGTTGACATCTGGACGCTAACTCCCGCGAACCAGATCTCTCCAACAAGCGCTAAACCAACGATTAACTCCAAGAAGTTCGTCGCAAAACACCGCGATACTTAAAACAGCTGATGCTCAAAGGCTAAGTTACCACGTAAAATGCCAAAAAGGGATCAACAAAAGAACAACCAGTTACCAGCTGGGTAGGAACAAGACTCGAATCTGAAAGAAACAAAACACAAGGATGAAATGTTGTTCCAACATAGATGCGGACACGCTCCACTCATAACCGATTCAATCTCTCAAATATACCTTCCAAAATATCCTTGCTAGCTAAAACAGTCAAATTGAGGGTCTAGTCTCGCTCATTCCATCAGTATTTAACACCAAAGAAGGATCTGATTCGCAATTTCCTCGGCTTGAACACATAGAACACACTACGTGACCACAACAACACAGCCGGCATCAGTAAATCACACACCAAAGATCCAATTTAACCTAATACACCCAAACATACTGATGAATCTGCGAACTAATTCACCTCTAAATCTCAAATCCAGCATAATCTAAGAAGGAGAAACTTGCAAAGAGCATGCGGTTCCCAACTGAGGTTCCAAAATTCCACACTGAGAAAGCAAAAATCTGGTCAAAAGGTCACGCTCACCCTTTGCTCGAGATATAACCAGGTCCCTTAGGTCATCCACCTACTGAACAACTTCCGGTGAAAACCACTAAGTCTTACAATTTCTTCTAGTCACCAAGCAAAATTTGTACTTCCCACCGTACAAAATCTCAAAGAAAGTTATACCGAACATCGCTTGGTCACGAATTCCACATGAAAATTCTACCAATCCTCGATATGGACTCACGGACTCAGCATCTGATCAGGGAAAAATGATAAACTCGCAGTTCCTCGAGAGCCAAAAACATCGAGAACTCTTCCAACTTCGGAATAAGAGTTTAGAGTACTTACCAGCCACTACAGACACCAGAAACTAGACAATCTCATGACATAACTGCCAACAAACCCTCTTGCCAGTTTCTTAGAATAAGCCTTAACACAAGGACAAATGGGCTGATATAGACAATCGGCCAATTATGCTTTTACTGTCCGCACTAACTGGCACTCGGAGCCAACAAGAAAACTCTACAAATCTACCAAATGCTCAAAAGCATCTTGAGATACTCACCGCTACTAGCACTGTTGGATGGGCCTTCCAACAAATCATCAGTAGCGAGCTTCTCTCGTGCAGGCAAACGCTAAACTCACATCTAAAATCTTAAACTAACTCCAGCCAAAAGCAATATCACGCCGACAAGCCGAACTGAGTGAAGACAGAAATCGCTAATCTCTCTCCACCTTAAAATGCACGCCAGAACTCCAAGGTAGACACAGTAACCTCCAGCGTCAAGACAAAGGTGAGGCATCACATCTAGCAAAGTCTCCCCAATCCGTAACGCAACTATGCCTCGCAGAATGCGATGGGAGGGACTACAACCGAAATAGGGAGTCCATAGAAGTTTAACAACTCAAGACTAATCGATAATCAAAGACAAAGATCAACAAACAGATGTGGCCACAGGGTGTGAACATATGGGAGTTACCCACTCGTCTCAACGCACGGTACTAGGTGCACAACAATCACTCAACCTGCGATTGCCCAACTCATGACCTGTGGTAATTAACCACTCGACTCATAGCGGCTAACAGAACCCAGCAGGGAGACAAAAGGCACAACATTCCTGTTTGTCTTCCAAAACAACACCCTGGTACTCACAGATCAATACCCAAAGCCTAAACAAGACACAGTTAAACGAATCGGGTTTCAACAGCTGGATACACGCAACTCGCAAAACAACTCAACAGCTGGAAACATAGACAACAGAAATTAAAGGAGTTCAAAATACTGCAATTCTGCTGTCCGGACAAAGAAATTAAAAAGGATGAACACGGCACTAAAGGTTACAAGGAGAATCAAGGAAATCTCAACCGAAACACGTCAGGGAAAAATTCTCAACAAGTAACAGCTATCCTCTCAACAACGAGGAGCTAAACACTTCCAAAACAAACCACTTCCCTAACAGGACTTGCTCACAACTTGCTAACCTAACTCAGCATCACTCTCGGAACGACAACTTCTCCACCAGCAGGAGTAACAAAGGCACTACATCACACAGACGAGATGGGGCGGAAATATCCTCACTCACCACCAAACACAAATACAATCGTAAGCGAGCGCGATGTCCACAAGTAAACTAAACTCACACAGAGTTAACAAGTAAGGACAACTACCTGTACAATCTCGTCCGGTCAAGACATCATCTCGCTCCCCAGTCGTCGCATCCACCTGAGTTGGCTGAAGTCTCGGTTTCTCAAATAGAGAAAGCTCTCTAACACCAGAAGCCTCTGAAGACTGAAATCCTGAGCGTTGGGACTGAAAAGGTCGACAAAATCGCCTCGAAGAACTCCTAATCGAAGCTTGCTGTCCCAAAGTAGGACACACTCTAGCAAAGTGCCCAACCTGACCACAATTGTTGCAAGCGCCTCGCACTCCAGTGCATTGAGAAGGTCGATGCTTACACCCACACTGACCACAATATGACACATTCGTCCTCACTCCACCAGAACCGACAGAACTCTAAGAACTCGAACTGGATCTCTTAAAGTGCCTTCCTCTTGGTCTAAACCTCTGCCGACTCAATGACTGCGGTGCCACAGAAGGCTGGGAGGACGACGTTCCAGATGGCAAAAGATCCACGCTTTGTCCTGTCGACTGCTGCACTTGAGTCTGTCCAACTGTAAGGCTTTCCATAAGGTCAACCGCTCTGTTGACAGCATTAGCAAGAGCGAGAAAGGATGAAGACTGACTCTCACTAAATCCCAAAGGAACACTCGGTTGGGAGGCATCCTCTCTATCAGCACTAACCGGAGTCCTCGAATCAATCACCGCTTTCCTATTAGCTCTACCTCTTCTCCTAGGCGGCATCTCTCTACAAGACACTCAAAGGTAAGCACACAGGCAAGTAATTCAAGTAGTCAAGCACAAACCAAAGAACAACTACTGTTCCTAGACTCACATGTGATCAAATAAATCGAGCTTATCCCAGTTTAAGCTTTGATACCAAAAATGTCAGGCCTCGTGCACAGCATAGAGTCAAAACACGCAAAACATGACGGAAGCAATTAAAAAGTGGCTAAAAATTTTTCGCTTTTGGCCTGACGAAGAAAACATCATTTAAAATACTATCATACTCAAAATAATCCCAGTTAACACATAATCAAAATGACATAGTATCATTATAACGAATACAACACTGCCCAACGACCAAATACAACAGCTGAAAATCACAAATCACAGACAGACTAATAACTATATAAGCCTAAGCACCACCCGGGACATCCCACCCGTGGCGATACCGGTGCAATAGATACAATACATAACTGGGACACTCTAAACACCTCCTGGGGCATCTCCAGCAGGATCATCTCCACGACCAGCGGAACAACCTGGGAAATCTGAACAACAAGTAGGCAAACAAAACAAACCAGCCCCATAGGGAAATCGGGGTCAAACCCCAGTACGAAGAGCAGCATAAAACAGCAATTCAGATACAACATGCAATGTATCATGTCGTGCAGATGCATGAGTGGTACAAAGAACATCGGTAACAACCGGAGGGCCAAACGTAATATAAAGCAACAACTGTGACACATCACCGAGTCTCGGAAGCTACCCGATCGCACCCAGTGGAAAATAGAGTGGCTCATCGTCGCACCTGCGTGGAAGCCACCCACCAGGTCGCACGGAATTTCAAGTGGACACAACCACCCACCAACCTCTATCCAGGTCACTGCAACTGAGGACTGGGAACAACTCAACCAACATCCTCCAGCTGCTGCAACTGAGGACTGGGAACAACTCAACCAACATCCTCCAGCTGCACTCAATCGTGGTTATGCAACACCGCAACGCACCACGAGGGAAGAGCTCCAACAGAGCAACATATCATGGCTAACAAAGGAACCATTGGCTCAATATGCTATGCATATGCAGTAACATACTTAACATGATGCATGTACGAGTAATGCCAGAACACACAACAATGCATTCAAAATCACATGCATAGCAACTCAACAGATCACCAAACAATAGGTAATACACCAGTAGTTCAGCCAATAGACATGCATAATATACACAGCTTGCCTCTACACAAACACTCGGCACAACTATATAACACATAATACATCCCCATGCCTATCTCAAAGCTGTAATACAAGCTCGATTCGTACCTCTACACGGCAACTACCTCACGCAGATTCCTCCAAAGCATGGTACCAACTACCTGCTCGACTATGATACCTCACAGCTCACTGCAGACTCACAAGTCTGCCCAGAAGCTCGAATCTGTGAAGGCACCTGGCAAAACAGCTCAAAAACTAAATTCCAAACATCTCTATCTACGGCCAAGAACCGAAGCCTGGTTCTACAAGTCTACGCAGGCTAAACTAACTAGAATCATCTGAAAACTAGTCGAAAACACTTACCCAAGAGTCCAAAAGAACCAACGGACGCTCGGGTTAGATCTCACGAAAAGCGTAGAACATCCAGATTCTGCGCACTTCTCTCCAACGTCGACTTTGATCTCCTAGCTAGCAGCAATCAAAAGAGGAACTCAAGAGGATTCCAGCGCCACCCTTCTCGTACGACGACGGGAAACGGTGGAAATCGACGGAAATAGGCTACGGTGAACAGTAAGGGTTTCATGTGTATCGGGGAAGAACAGAGGAAATATCGGGGAAAAATATGCTAAGTGTTCGCAAACACTAATATATAAATCCTCCAGTGAAACGCTACTGTTAAAGTCAATCGCAGGTAAAACAGATCTCTAAAACAGATCCCATCACTGAGGAACAAAATCACAAATCCGAAACCAGCACTCACGGTAACACGCGCACAACAATCAAAACGACAGCGTATCGAGGTCTCGCTAACTGAAGCAAAACGATGTCGTACTAGCGAAACAGATCTCTCGCTCGCAAACAGGTACTAACAACGCTCGACAAAACCGGTCAACGCAAAGCGTTGACATCTGCTCAAGAATTCTCGCCGCTAACAGATCCCTCAACGCCCTACGAACGTAAACACTAAACTACGTCGTAGAACCCAATAGAGAAATCTGGACACGTCATCAAATCTTCCCGCAGCTCTCCAACAGATCTCTAGCGCTAGACCCAAAACGGTGTCGTCTCCACTTATCTAAACGATGTAGCATCGCCCCCCCGCTACAACAGATCTCACATACGTTATCACCCGTTGACCCGCGTAGACATCCGATTCACCACCAACCAGATTCCACAACCACGCGCGCTAACAACATTCAAAACCCCCAAACGACGTCACATCAATACCACGGAGAAATCTGGAAAATAAAAGCGCTAAAAGTTGGAAACATGCTACACACACTACAACGATCGCTATAGGAGAGTTGACCAGCGTTGACGTCTGGACGCTAACTCCGGCGAACCAGATCTCTCCAACAAGCGCTAAACCAGCGATTAACTTCAAAACGACGTCGCACAACACCTTGGTGAAATCTGGATGCTAATAACAAACACTGGAGAAATCTGAAACACTAAGCGCTAAACGCTGCGTTGCAAAATAGATCTCACAAACACGCCCAACCTAAACGACAGCGTTTTGTTTTCCTCACACTACATCCCAAATCAAACACCAGCGACCAGATTTCTCCACAACCCAAACAGATCTCACCTATGAACACTACAAAAAAAAATACGCGCTAACAGGCTTCAGTACACTAGCTATAACAGATTTCTCCCTCTGACAGATTTCTCACAACAAATCTATAAATTGGACTCCAAATTCAAATGGATTTCATACAATGAAAACCCGTAACTCAAAGAAAAAAATCTCTAGGAGAACTCTGAAAATTACCAACAAGACTTCACCAAAATCCTGAGATCTGAATTTCGAAAATACTCAAATTTTCCAAAATTGTTCCAACCATGAAATCTGACCCAGAAACACATTCGAAGCCTTCGAACTAAAAGCTGAACAACCAGATTTTTCCATGCACAAATCTGAATTCTTAAAATCCGATTAACTCTACCAATTAATCATATTCGAATTTCCGGATCTCACACTCCAGCTGATCCATCTTCGCGCACATCTGAACCAACTTGCATATTTTCGCATGAGACCAGTGCTACTCCCTCCGGAATGGTCCAACGAACACAACTCATTGAACTTTGTTTGATGATCTAAGCTGCTTTTCGACCAAATTCCTTCATTTAGGCCTCCGAAATCGCGTTTTACTGTTTTCAGCTCTTGTTCTGCTACGGTATCTGATTCAACTTCTCTTGTTGTATTTCCAACTAACATCTGCACACTTAGTAGAAACGTTAAAAACACAATAACAGGATTTGTGTAATTCAAAAATCAAATCTGGATCTGTTATTCGGATCCATCAGTCTATCACCCTATATATATGAATTAATCATGCCTAAGGAAGAAACACGTTTAATCAATATGCCAAAGATCTTTGTAAAAGTGCTACTCTAATTTTAAAGTGAAATCTTATGCTTCAAACCGAGCTATTTTATTTGAAAAGAAGGATTCAATTGGCTTGTAAGAATCAACCAAACTGCTTTTGTAATTGCATTCTAAAATCTGGAAATCAATTCGCAAAGGAAGGAACTGATTAACGCATAAAAATAAATATCTGAAACTCAATATCCTTAAATAAACGAAAGCTGAATAAATTAGCATTTCCATTTAATCCCTCACATCTTATATCTTTCTAATTGTGGCATAAAGAAAAGTCTGGGCATTACAATTCTACCCTCCTTAAAAGAATTTCGTCCCCAAAATTACTTACTTAAACAAATCTGGATAGCTGCTTTGTATATCAGCTTCGACTTCCCATGTTGCTTCTCTCTCTGAGTGGTTTGCTCACTTAATCTTAATCATAGGGATCGTCCTATTTCTTAATTTACGGTTTCCTCTTGACAATATCTTCTCTGGAACTTCTTCGTAAGATAAGTCTGACGATAGCTGGATAGGCTCATGTCTAAGTATATGCGAAGGATTCGCAATGTACTTCCTCAAAGCTGAAATGTGAAACACGTTATGAACTGCTAACCGATAAGATAAAGTCCCGATTTTTCTAAAATCTGAAATGGTCCAATAAATCTGGGACTCAGCTTCCCCTTTCTGCCAAATCGTAAAACACCCTTCATCGGTGATACTTTCAGAAATACATGATCTCCTATTTCGAAATTCAAATCTTTACGATGGCTATCTGCGTAGCTCTTCTGTCTTGTGAGGATTGAGAAACTCGAAATTGTGATTAATCAGTTTTGAAGGATTAGTCGCGTGATTTTGAGTTGTCGAATTTCTATAAGTGTAAAGAAATCAGTCATTGCGAATCTAAGAAGTCAACGCGAGTCAACGGTACTGTAGCTTGCAGCGGTAGAATTTGGATCAGATAGTTAGTATAGCGTATGGGAAATACGCCGTCGTTTTGCTTTCCAGTCGTAGCGCTTGGAATGTTATCTGCTGGTAGCAAGTGTGCGTGTGTAGAGGTTGCTGCTGGCAGTAGTTGCTTTTAGCGCGAGAGTTAGCGAGAGAGCGACACGTGTTGGTCAACATTTTTGGGCATTGACTTTTGTTGACAGCGTTGATCAGTAGTTACTTTGTGAGAGAGGTGTTGCGACTGGGTGACCAGCTGTTGATTTGAGGAACCAGTCGCTGATGAGAAGCGACGTTGTTTGGGTAAGTTGAAACGCTGCGTTTTGACGTTGCGCCTGGTACCAGCCGCGAGGTATCTGTTGGAAGATATGATGACGTATCCTGTGCGACGTCGTTTTGCTTTGGTTAGCGGGAGCCTTCATACGTCGTCGTTTGATTGATTTAGCGCAACCAGTCGATGGTAATTTAGTGGAATCTGTTGTCAGCTGGTGTAGTGTTGTGGCGTCGTTTTATTTAGTTGCTACGATGTCGTTTTGGTATTATGTTGCAAATGGTTGTTGCGGCTGGTTTTGTTATAGAAGATGTGAATACCAGTCGTAAGATACCTGCTGTTATGATGTCTGCTGATTTAGAGGAACAACAGCTGGTGTTTGGAGATATATATAGAGAAGTGTTGATCGACACTTGGAATTATTCTGAACCTTATTCTTATCTCTATCTTCAATCCTCGTTAGCTACTGTTCACCGTGATTTAATTCCCGCCGATTGTCGCCGTTCTCCGCCGATGATTTGAGCGATTTTGGTGGCGCTGGAATCTTTGAGACTTTTTTTTTCGTTTGTTACCCATTAGAGGCTGTAGAACGACTTGTGAATTAGAACGTGAAGCTGTTGGTGTGCGAAGATTTCTGGAGAAATCTTACAGAGCGTTCTTTGGGTGTTGTGCAATTTTGGGTAAGTGATTCCTTGCCAAGTTTAAGAGTTGAGAATTACTCTGTAGGATTAGGTAGTTGAATTATGCTACTGGACCTTAGAACTTTAGATGTTGAGTTCGAATTTAACTGATTGTTAGATACCCGGTACAGATTTGAGTTCCAGCGAGTCCCTGCCGGGAATTTGGTAGCGGGAGGAAGCTGACTTGCTTCGGTTGTTTGTACCGTGCCTTTGTGAGAATCTGTTGAGGTAGAATTCATTTGTTGAAGGTACGATTGAGCGTGATTTAACAGCTTCGGGCATAACCTGCGAGTATCTGAGTCTTGAGTCTGGCTTATGTGAATCTATGAATTATGTGAACTGCCTGAATTACTGATTTGTATGTGCTTTTTACATATGTTATGCATGTAGAAATCAGATATGAATTTCTTGGCATTCATGCATACATCTTGAGCCAGATTGATTGATTGATGACCGAGATTAGAGCCACGTTGTGACTGGCCAACTGATGTGTTGTGCCTGAATAGTCCAACGCTATCATCGGAGTGGTGACTGCCGGATTCGAGCGTCTACTACCGAGCTGTGATTGGCTGATGGGCCCTGAATATCACGGACCGATGATTTTCATCGGCTGACTTGCTGTTCGTGGTATAGAGGTTCGATAGATTTGATTTCCAGTTGATTTACTGGCCTTGATATCCGATTTCTTTTGATAGCCTCATGCATCTCATGACTTTAGATACTGCATGTTTATGAGTTTCTGCTTATTTAGAGCTCTTCGTACTGAGGCTTGACCTCGTATTGTTTTCCCGCTTTGTGTTGTTTGGGTCTGCGTTACCCATTTGCAGGATCTTCAGGTAACCAAGCGGGACAGAGTGGAGGTTCAGCTGGTCGATCCCCGTTTCCATGAGTCCCAGTTATTTTATTATGTATCGAACCCGAGAAATGTCCCGTGATTCTATGTATTTGGGGATCTATTGTTGAATTGAGTATTGATGTTACCTGTTTTTATATGAGTTTGAGTCAACTCGTATTTTGATTATGAATATTTTGAATGATGTTTTAAGTTTAGGCCCAAATTTATTTCGAAAATTTTTAAGCCCGATTTTACGCTTCCGTTATTATGTGCTTAATTGTGCTATTATCTTTGAGTGATTAGCACGGGGCCTGACATGTCTACTTTGTGATTTCTTCATTCGATCATGTATACTCTTAATTGCTTCAGAAGTCTGTTCTATAATATCGGGTCCTGTCTCTATTCTTTCACTTACATCATCCCAATGAATCGGTGATCTACATTTTCTGCCATACAGAGCTTCGTATGATGCCATTTCTATTGAAGCTTGGTAACTATTGTTATAGGTGAACTCAACTAATGGCAATTTATCATCCCAACTTTCTGCAAAGTCAAGAACACATGCACGTAACAAATCCTCCAGTATCTGGATAACTCTTTCTGATTGTCCATCTGTCTGTGGATAGAACGCGGTACTAAAGGTTAACATAGTTCCCAAAGCTTTAGGTAGGATTTTCCAGAACCTAGAAGTAAATCTGGGATCTCTATCTGATACTATAGAACCTGGAATTCCATGAAGTCTGACTATT
This sequence comes from Dorcoceras hygrometricum, assembly GCA_001598015.1. Taxonomy (NCBI): domain Eukaryota; kingdom Viridiplantae; phylum Streptophyta; class Magnoliopsida; order Lamiales; family Gesneriaceae; genus Dorcoceras; species Dorcoceras hygrometricum. The sequence goes on from KV013969.1 coordinate 142,705, forward strand.
TTCTTAATATACAAGTCAGCATACTTATTCAAATCATACGTTGTCTTGACAGGTAAGAAATGTGTTGACTTGGTTAATCTATCGATAATAACCCATATAGCATTAGATCCATGGACTGTTCTTGGTAATCCTACAACAAAATCCATAGCTATGTTGTCCCATTTCCATACAGGTATAGGGAGAGGCTTTAACATCCCAGCTGGTCTCTGATGCTCCGTCTTAACTTGCTGGCATGTTAAACATTCAGAAACAAAATTACAGACATCTCGTATTATCCCTGGCCACCAAAACAAATTCTGCAGATCTTTATACATCTTTGTTCCTCCTGGGTGAATTGAATACGGTGAGTTATGGGCTTCATTCATAATTTCTTTGTGCAATTCATCTGTGCGCGCCTCCTCTATCATCATCTTGCTTCTTCCATTTCTGTAATTGTTCATCCCTTGCTTGACCCTCTCGAATCTGGTCTTTTAAATTAGACTGGATGGTAAGCACTGATAATTTAGCAGCATTCTCTTTCGTAACTATTCCCAGTTCAAATCTATTGATCTCTCTCGCTAATAGAATCTGAACTGAGATCTGAGCTAAACCCACGTTTCTTCTGCTTAACGCATCTGCTACTACATTAGCTTTACCTGGGTGATAGCTGATCACACAATCATAATATTTAACCAGTTCGATCCATCTCCTCTGTCTCATGTTAAGCTCTTTCTGGGTAAAGAAATACTTAAGGCTCTTATGATCAGTAAAGATTTCGCATTTCTCTCCATAAAGGTAATGTCTCCAAATTTTTAATGCGAAAACTCTGCTGCTAATTCTAGGTCATGCGTAGGGTAGTTCTTCTCACGAGTATTCAAATGTCTGGAAGCATAGGCACAAAACTGGACTGGCATTACTTGAGTCCATTCATATATAACATTCTCTTAGTCAATGATCTTAAAGGGACAACTATCTTAGAAAATCCCTCTATAAACCTTCGATAATAACCTACAAGCCCTAAGAAACTACGAACCTATGTTACGCTCTTAGGTACATGCCATCTCTAACAGATTCTATTTTTGAAGGATCTGCTTCTATCCCATTCAGTGAAATAATATGACCAAGAAATACAACATTTTCGATCCAAAATTCGCATTTACTGAACTTAGCAAACAATCGCTTATTCCTCAGAATCTGCAAAATTTCTCTAAGATGCTCTATGTGTTCACCTCTGCTCTTAGAGTAAATGAGTATATCATCTATAAACACGATAACAAATCTGTCTAGAAAAGGTTGAAATACTATATTCATTAAATCCATAAACACTGATGGCACATTAGTTTATCGAATGGCATAACTAAAAACTCATAATGGCCATATCGGGTGATGAAAGCTGTTTTATACACCTCTGTTTCCTTAACTCGCAGCTGATGGTATCCATATCTCAGGTCTATTTTCGAAAACACAGTAGATCCTCGTAACTGATCGAATAAGTCATCTATTCTAGGAAGAGGATATTTATTCCTAACCGTTAACTTATTCAGTTCTCTAAAATCTATGCACAGGCGTATGCTTCCATCTTTATTATTCACAAACAACACTGGAGCTCCCCACGACGACGTACTGGGTCTAATAAAACCTTTATCCAATAAATTATGGATCTGCTCTTTTAACTCTTTCATCTCCTTAGGAGCAAGTCTATACGGAGGCTTAGAAACTGGAGCAGCTTCTGGTACTAAATCGATAGAAAATTCTAATTCTCGTTATGGAGGAAGACCTGAGATATCTTCTGGGAAGACATCTGGAAATTCGTTCACTACTTCTACGTCCTCCAAATTAATCTTAGTATCTGATACTATCGACATAGCACTTATTAAATATCCTTGGCATCCGTCTCTTAAACACCGTTGGGCTTTCAAAGCTGATATTATCTTACGTGTGCTATCGAATCTGTCAGCTTTGAATAGGAATGAATTCCCACTGGGTATTTTAATCTTAACCGTTCTCTGTTTAAAATCTATAATGGTTCCATACTTAGTTAACCAATCTAATCCCAAGATTAAGTCAAACTCAAGCATCGGTAATACTATTAAATCCGCATTAACAATATTCCCCTGTAGCTTAAGTTCTATGTTACGAATAACATGATTGGTCACTATATTTTCTCCCGAAGGAATCTGAACACAGTATCCTGCTTCTACTTCTTATGATTTTACTAGCAATTTCTTAACAAATCTATCTGATAAAAAAGAATGTGTCGCACCAGAATCTAGCAATGCTATCGTAGACATATTAGCGATGATAATCTTACCGGTAACCACCGTAGTATCCTCCGGAGCTTGATCCACTGTCATTACGTAAGCCCTACTGGTGATGAGTTGCTGTTTCTGGGGGCAATATCTGGATATGTGGCCGGATTTACGACATGCATAACATACATTCTGCCCAAAACGACACTGGCCCGCATGATTCTTCTTGCAAGTGGGACATGCTGGCCTATTCCCCGATATAAGAACAGCAGAAATGGGTTGTGCAGCTATCGGCCCTTTCCCTTGAGACCCTTGCTGATTATTTGGTTTCTTAGATTGCCTATGGTCTTTTTGCTGGAAGGCTTGTCTTTTCAGCTGTCTCTCATCCTCTATTGCTTTCCAGTCCTGCTCTGCCCGTTAGAGTTTGTTAACAGCTGCTCTATAATCTATGGGTTCAGCAAGTCTAACATCATTCTTGATCATGGGCTTCAAACCATTAATAAAATGTCGAAGCTTGACATCTATATTGGTTCCGATCAAAGGAACAAAATAACATCCCCTCTCAAATTTTCGGATATAATCCCGCATAGGCATCCCTTCTTGCTTAAGATTTAGGAACTCATTCTGCAGCTCCTCCCTCACATCCACAGTATAATACTTCTAAAAGAATACCCTCTTAAATTCCTCCCAGGTGAGATTTTCCAAGACTACAGTGAACTTGGCTCCTTCCCACCATATCATAGCATCTCCTCTCAGCATGTAAATCGCACTCCGAGGTTTCTCCATTTCTGTCCGGTGTACATATTCAAAAATCACCTCCAATGACTCGATCCAGCTTTCAGCTATAAGATGATCAGTAGAACCAGTAAATTCCTGAGGTCTCTATATTCTGAACCTCTCCTGCGGATATTCCCTGCTAACCATCCTTCCTGATGATTGACCATTCCCTTGAGTTTGGTCAACCAAGCATTCTAAGAGTTGAGCCATACTATTCAAGACAGGGTTCATCCCTTCTGATTCACTATCTCCTTCTATATGGCCTCTTCTTCCTCTACCTCGTCCTGCCATATCTGTAAGGGTAGCCCAAATCCACCACAATTCTATTATGAGAGATTACTTTATGCTAGAACATGAAATAAAACTCACAATTTTTAGAAGCGGCTGGTGAGAGCTGATCGAACTGTAAATGTGTTTATCTCAAGGACCATGCTCTGATACCAACTGTAGCGACTCGACTTTTCTTAAGGAAATTTCAGATGTTTTGGGGTTCAAATTGAAAGGAGTAAAAATTTCAATCTTACTTTACGTAAAAGTCGCTACTAAATTCTGGACTAAAATGCAAATAAATGCATCTCATAAATGCGGAAATGTAAGCAAAGCTGAATAATAACATATGTGGAACTGGTACAAATCTGACAGGTATTCAAATTAAACTGTATGCAATAACTAACCAGATGTGACGTCCAAATCCTCATGGGGTCACGAAAGAATAATAAAAAGAAAAGAAGGGCTGATGGGAATTGTTATAAGCTGTATTTCTTATAACTAAATCAAAATTCAAACACAAACATAACATGGCGCCAGATACTGGAATGGCTGAAACAATTTCTTTAATAACAGATGTTACAAAAGTGCAAATTGCGATATTACAACTTTTTAATTCTATATGAATTCACTATCGTTGTAATGGATCTAATACAGACTTAACTAAAGATAAAAAACAACAACAGCTGCTGCGGAAAAACATCGGTCGTAGATAAACACAATCACCACAGCTGGTTCAGTCGCTGCCTCCCGCCTGCCCCAGCTCTGTCCCACCTGCACCATTATAAAACTAATGAGCCTAGGGGCTCAGCAAGTAAAATCTGAAGATAACAATTTCACATAATGCAGGCAGACATCTAAACATATCGTAACTTAACAAAACTATATGAATTCACTATCGTTGTAATGGATCTAATACAGACTTAACTAAAGATAAAAAACAACAACAGCTGCTGCGGAAAAACATCGGTCGTAGATAAACACAATCACCACAGCTGGTTCAGTCGCTGCCTCCCGCCTGCCCCAGCTCTGTCCCACCTGCACCATTATAAAACTAATGAGCCTAGGGGCTCAGCAAGTAAAATCTGAAGATAACAATTTCACATAATGCAGGCAGACATCTAAACATATCGTAACTTAACAAAACATTTTAAAGGAAGTCATTCATCAGCTTTCATAAACTTTCTTTCGTTAAACTTGGAAATGGGGAAGATGACCCAGATCCCATTCTTATTTTCTTGTAATTTATGGCTTAGAAGCTCTCCTTAGGTCCGTGGTGCACCTGATCAAGTGACTACTGATATCAGCCTTAGCATTTAGCTCGTGGTGAAGGGGCAACTGACATCTGGCCAGCTGCTCACCCCTCCATGGTGACCGTCTGTTATCTATGTCATAAATCCTTAAATTGAAACATTCTTCCTTTAAACTCATAGCTGGTTGAAATTTGATTTTGAAATCAATGTTCGGGTTCACTGTGCTTAAAAATTCTATCTTTAAAATTTCTTTAGACTTTGTCGAGTATCGGGTTCGACTACTGGGACTTATCGTTAAAATGAATCAGCTGTTGCTAAGGGAAACAATATCGTTATAATAAGACAGACGCAAGGATATTTGATAATATTGAAACAGATGTATTGAATGAAAAGACGTCGTTAGCGTAAGGATCATACATAAGGTCAATCGCTAACATGAAATCAGACGTGCCTTGTGAGGATTGAGAATTTAGATTTGTGATTAATTGTTTTGATTTGGGATTAATCACGTGATTTCGAAGTTCCTACCGATTTTGAGCGTTGCGTTAATTTTTGGGAAATTTAGTCGTAGCGATTTTGGAGCAAAAAATGTTAGCAGCAAGTTACTGTAGCTCCTGCTGTTGGATTTTGAATCAGCAGAGATGACGTCAGCGTGACGCAAGGAGAGATGCTGGTTTTAGTTCGAAGTTTGAAGTTGCTGCTGGCAGACGTTGCGCGTAGAGTGATATTGAACGAGGTAGCGACACGTGTTAGTCAATACTTTGGAGTGTTGACTATTGAATTCAGCAGTTACGCTTGTGAACAGTGATCAGCTGATGGTTTGTGGAATCAGTCGCAAGAGCTATCGATAGATATGATGACGTATGCGTGATGTATTCATTGCTGCTGGTAGTAATTTGCGTTGCGATGGTTGCTGCTGATCAGCAGGCGCGCAAATACGAATGTTGAGAAGCGGCGTCGTTTGAATTCGTTGAAACGCTGCGTTTTGAGCTTTGCGTTTAGAGATCAGCTGTTGGCAGCAATTCTTGCGTAACCAAAGTGGCGTCGTTTTGGATTAGTGGATGCGTCGTCGTTTTGAGTGATTTCGCTCGACCAGCAGATGAATTGTTTTGGAGAGAGCTGTTGCCAAGAGCTATCGATAGATATGATGACGTATGCGTGATGTATTCATTGCTGCTGGTAGTAATTTGCGTTGCGATGGTTGCTGCTGATCAGCAGGCGCGCAAATACGAATGTTGAGAAGCGGCGTCGTTTGAATTCGTTGAAACGCTGCGTTTTGAGCTTTGCGTTTAGAGATCAGCTGTTGGCAGCAATTCTTGCGTAACCAAAGTGGCGTCGTTTTGGATTAGTGGATGCGTCGTCGTTTTGAGTGATTTCGCTCGACCAGCAGATGAATTGTTTTGGAGAGAGCTGTTGCCAGCTCTTGGTAGTTTTGCTTGCGAGAGCTGTTGTCAGCTGGTGTTTGCTACGGTGTCGTTTTGAAGAGTTTTCGTGCGATTGTTTGTGTAGTCGTTGCTGCTGAATTTAGCGAAAGAAAAGAGGTTTCTGCTGGAAGATCTCTACTGTTCAGTCGACTGATTTTTTTTGGTGTTCAGCAGACGTTGGATTTGAGAGATTATAAATAGAAGTGTTGTTCGACACTTAGAATTATTTTTGAACCAGCCATTTCTTATCTTCTTCTCCAAACCCTCGTCGAGCTACTGTTCATCGTGAATTTCCACCGCCATTTTCCGTCGCATCCAGCCTCTGTTTTTGGAGATCTTAGTGGCGCTGAATTCCCCTTGTTTATCTCTTTCGTTTGCTACCCTTTTGAGACGATTGTATTGCGCTGGAAGTGGAAACGCGAAGCTGCTGGACTTCGAAGCTTTTGAGAAAAGTCTGTGCGTGCGTTCTTCTGCTAGCGTGAGCTTTTGGGTGAGCATTCCTGTTAGAATTGAGCTCTGTTCTTGTAGCTAAGGCCTGCATAGAAGTGTAGGAATTGAATTGGACTTCTGGCCGTAGGATTAGCGTACTTATGATGAGATTGAGCTAAGATATTAGCTATGTTGTAACAGATTTCAGCTTCCAGGAAGTTCCTGCTGCGTGATTTGAGCCAGGAGAAATCTGTTAGGTAAATTGAGGAGGGATGGTACGATTGAGCAGCCCTTAGCAGCTTGAGCGTGAACATGTCTATGTTTCGATGTTGTGAACTGCTGTTATGTGGCTTACGTGAATTTTTATGCTGGAATTGATTGAGTTATGTTTTGATTCACGTATTATAAATTGTATGCATCTGGAATGGATATTGAATGGCATTCATGCATACATCTTGAGCCTGATGTATAGATTTGATTTGATAACCTGATTGGGTGCCACGTTGTGACTGGCCGACTATTGAGTCGTGCCCGAAAAGTCTAACGCTATCGTCGGAGCGGTGACTACCGGATGCGAGTGTCTACCGCCGAGCTGTGATGGGCTGACGGGCCCCGATGATCATGGACCGATGATTTCCACCGGCTGATTGGCTGTGTGTGGTTTAGAGGCTTGATTTGAGTTGCCAGTTGATAGACTGGTCTAGCTATCCGATTTCTTGATAGCCCTCATGCATTCATAGCATTGATTTATAGCATGTTGCACGTTTATCTGCTTTGATAGCTCTTCGTACTGAGGCTTGACCTCGTACTTGTTTTCCTGCTTTTGTTTTTTGGGTCTGCGTGCCCATTTGCAGGAGTTTCAGGTAACCTAGCTGGGCAGAGTGGAAGTTCAGCTGGTCGATCCCCGCATCCCTGAGTCCCAGTTTATTTATGATATGTATTGAACCGGGGGATGCCCCGTGTTATCATGTATTTGGGGATCTGTCTTTTGAATTGATAATATATGGTTACTTGTTGTATGAGTTTGAGTTAACTCATATTTTGAGTATTGCATATTTTGAATGTACGATTTGAAGTTCAGGCCCATATTATTTCGAAAAATTTTTAAGCCCT
>KV013969.1:158504-205855 GCA_001598015.1 Dorcoceras hygrometricum
CATGCAGCCTCACTACTTCTTTTATATACAAGTCTGCGTATCTGCCCACATCGTATGTCGTCTTCACTGGCAAAAAGTGGGCAGAATTAGTGAGTCTATCGATTATTACCCAAATGGAATTATACCCTTGGGCAGTCTTTGGTAAACCAACTACAAAATCCATAGCTATACATTCCCACTTCCATTCGGGAATAGGCAGTGGCTTCAACAACCCAGCTAGTCTTTGATGTTCAGCCTTCACCAGCTGACAAGTTAAACATTCCGAGACAAATCTGGCAATGTCTCGTTTCATCCCTGGCCACCAGTACAACTGTTGGAGGTCTTTATACAATTTAGTACTCCCTGGATGTACAGTATAAGGGGCTGTATGGGCTTCTGCCATCAAATCTGATCTCAAGGTGTCCACTCGTGGCACCCAGATTCTTCCTTGAAATCTGATTACTCCACCGTCTGAAAAGAGACTGCTTCCTCTTTCTCTATCTTGCTTAACCCACTTCTGAAGCTGTTCATCTTTCGGCTGACCCTCACGAATTTGGTCCATCAAATCTGATCTCACCAAGAGATCTGCTAAGACTGACTTGCTGCTGTTGGTTACTAATTCTAGTCCCAACTTCTCAATTTCAGCTGCCAAGGGTCTTTGGACAGTGAGTTGTGCTAGTCCAACGGACTTTCTACTCAAAGCATCAGCAACCACATTAGCTTTTCCTGGGTGATAGCTGATCGTGCAATCATAATCTTTTGCCAGCTCCAGCCATCTCCTCTGCCTCATATTTAGCTCCTTTTGAATGAAAAAGTATTTGAGGCTCTTATGATCTGTGAATATCTCACACTTCTCCCCATACAAATAATGTCTCCATATCTTCAAGGCAAACACTACGGCTGCCAGCTCCAAGTCCTGAGTGGGGTAGTTTTTCTCATGGTCCTTCAGCTGTCGGGAAGCATAGGAGATCACCTTTCGGTCTTGCATCAGTACCGCACCTAAGCCCATCTTAGATGCATCTGTGTAAATCACAAACTTCCCTTGATCAGACGACATGGTTAATACTGGGGCGGCTATCAGCGCTTGTTTCAACTTGTCGAAGGTGATTTGGAATTCTGGAGTCCAATCATACTTAACCAGCTTCCTTGTTAACGAGGTCAATTGGACAGCTATCTTGGAAAATCCTTGAATGAATCGCCTATAATAATCGGCTAATCCCAAGAAACTCCTCACCTCTGAAACCGACTTTGGCACTGGCCAGTCACGTACAGCTTCTACCTTTCCTGGGTCTACTTCTAATCCATCCTTAGATATAATGTGACCTAAGAATGCTACCTTCTCCAACCAAAAGTCGCATTTACTATACTTAGCGTATAGCTTCTTACTCTTTAGAATTTGAAGCACTGTCCTTAAATGCTCAACATGTTCAACCTTTGTCTTAGAGTATATTAAGATATCATCTATAAACACAACTACGAACTGATCCAAAAAGGGTTGGAAAACTCTATTCATCAGATCCATAAAAGCTGATGGGGCGTTGGTTAAACCAAAAGGCATCATTAAAAATTCATAGTGACCGTAACGGGTTCTAAAGGCTGTCTTGTATATATCGGCTGCCTTAATCTTCAGCTGATGATAACCCAACCTCAAATCAATCTTAGAAAAGACTACTTCTCCTTTCAACTGGTCAAAATGATCCTCAATTCTAGGAAGGGGATATTTATTCTTAATGGTCTGTTTGTCCAGTTCCCTATAATCTATACACAGCCTCAAACTTCCATCATTCTTCTTAACAAAAAGAACAGGGGCTCCCCAGGGTGAAGTTATTGGCTTAATAAATCCCTTTTCTAACAGATCTTGTATCTGTTCCTTTAATTCTTTCATTTCTGAGGGAGCTAAATGATAAGGTGGTCTGGATACAGGGGCTGCTCCTGGAACTAAGTCGATCTAAAATTCTAGTTCTCTATCTGGCGGCAGTCCTTGTATATCTTCTGGGAAAACTTCAGGAAATTCGTTTACCACCTCCACGTCTGAAAGTTGGGGCTTGCCAGTCGCTGCCAAGGATGAAAGACTTATCATAAATCCTACCCCTCCTTTTCTAAAACAGCTTTGAGCCTTAAGTGCTGATATAAGGCAAGGAATCCACCACGTCTGATTGGCTTCAAATTGAAATGGGTCTCCTCTAGGCGGGTTAACTTCTACTGCTCGAGTCTTGAAATTAATTACCACTCCATGCTTGGTTAACCAGTCCATCCCCAAAATCATGTCGAACTCAGGCATCGGCAAAACAATAAAATCTGCTGAAATCGAATGCCCTTGGAGCCTATGTTCTAAATCCCGAAACATATCGTTGGATACTAATTCTTCTCCTGAAGGAACTGTCACAAAAAATCCTACAGCTACACTATCAGGTCCAATGGGTAGCTTCCTAGCAAACTTAGCTGCTATAAATGAATGGGTGGCTCTTGAATCTAGCAAAGCCACAGCAGGCAAACCAGCTATTAAACTCTCACCCGTAACCACTGTAGAATCTGGATTGGCCTGTTCGGTTGTCATCACATATGCTCGGCTGGTCACCAGCTGTCTTGACTTTGGGCAATTCTTCATCATATGCCCTGGCAACCCACACTTGTAGCAGACGTTCTGTCCAAGTCCGAACTGACCAGAGTGTGGCTTCTGGCACTTAGGACACACTGGTCTGTTGCTACCAGCTAGAACTACACTGATCGGTTGGATAGGCAGAGGCTTCTGTTCCAGTAGGGGTTTCTACTCTTGAGGTCTCTGCTGATTCTTATGCTGCTTCTTGAAAGGACTTTGATCTTTATGCTAAGAGGCCTGCCTCTTCTGCTGCCTTTCTTCGTTATATCATTCCAATCCCTCTCTATACACAGGGCTCTATCTACTGCTTCCCCATACGTCTTGGGCACAGATATCCTAACGTTCAATTTGAACATAGGCTTTATTCCTTCCACAAATTTTCTCAACTTCTCCTTTGGATCATTACCGATTAGAGGCAAAAAATAACATCCTCTTTCGAACAGCCGCACATACTCCTGCACGGTCATACTTCCTTGTTTCAGAGTCAGAAACTCTCTCTTCAACTCAGACTATCTACTGTGAAGTATTGTTCGTAAAACACTTGCTTGAAATCTTCCCAAGTGAGATTCATCAAATCCACCGATAGCCTATCTCCTTCCCACCAAATCATGGCGTCATCCCTCAACATATAGATAGCGCACCTTGGCCTATCTAAATCTGGCATCTGGAGGCACTCAAAGATAACCTCCATCGACTTAATCCAGCTCTCGGCAACTAAAGGATCAGTCGTACCACTAAACTCTTTCGGCTTTTGTCTTCTGAACTTCTCTTGAGGATCATCATTGTTGGGTCCTCAGATGCTGGATGATTGACCATTACCTCTGCTGTTTTGCTCTACCAGCAATCTTAAAAGTTGGGTAATACTATTGTTATTGTCTGGATCTGTTTCTTCTAAGGGAATACCCCTTCTACCTATTCCTCGTCCAGACATCTTACCATCTATAGCCCGTAATCCACCAAAATGCAATAATCAGAACATGCCAAAGTTAAAGACAAATGCTCTGAAACATAAAATAAACTCACATCACTGGAGAAACGGTTGACAACTACTGTTCCAACTGGAAGTGCGTGTGTTTATCTCAGGACCATGCTCTGATACCAAGTTGTGACGTCCCAATCCTCATGGGGTCACGAAAGAATAATAAAAAGAAAAGAATGGCTGAATGGGAATTGTAATAAGCTGTATTTGTTATAACTAAATCAAAATTCAAACACAAACATAATATGGCGCCAGATACTGGAACGGCTGAAACAATTTCTTTAATAGCATATGTTACAAAAGTGCAAAATGCGATATTACAACTTTGCAATTCAATATGAATTCACTATCGTTGTAATGGATCTAATACAAACTTAACAAAAGATAAAAAACAACAACAGCTGCTGCGAAAAAACATCGGCCGTAGATAAACACAATCACCACAGCTGGTTCAGTCGCTGCCTCCCGCCTGCCCCAGCTCTGTGCCACCTGCACCATTTTAAAACTAATGAGCCAAGGGCCTCAGCAAGTAAAATCTGAAGATAAAAATTTCACATAATGCAGGCAGACATCTAAACATATCGTAACTTAACAAAACAGTTTAAAGGAAGTCATTCATCAGCTTTCATAAACTTTCTTTCGTTAAACTTGGAAATGGGGAAGATGACCTAGATCCCATTCTTATTTTCTTGTAATTTATGGCTTAGAAGCTCCCCTTAGGTACGTGGTGCACCTGATCAAGTGACTACTGATATCAGCCTTAGCATTTAGCTCGTGGTGAAGGGGCAACTGACATTTGGCCAGCTGCTCACCCCTCCTTGGTGACTGTCTATTATCTATGCCATAAATCATTAAATTGAAACATTGTTCATTTAAACTCATAGCTGGTTGAAATTTTATTTTGAAATCAATGTTCTGGTTCACTGTGCTTAAAACTTCTGTCTTTAAAATTTCTTTAGACTTTGTCGAGCATCGGGTTCGACTACTGGGACTTATCGTTAAAAGGAATCAGCTGTTGCTAAGGTAAACAATATCGTTATAATAAGACAGACGCAAGGATATTTGATAATATTGAAACAGATGTATTAAATGAAATGACGTCGTTAGCGTAAAGATCAGACGTAAGGTCAATCGCTAACATGAAATCAGACGTGCCTTGGGAACAGTGTTTGAGAAGTGAACAGCTGTTGGTTTATGAACAATCAGACGCTGGTTCTAAGAAAATCAGCTGTTGGATAAAAATCAGCTGTTGGTTTATGAACAATCAGACGCTGGTTCTAAGAAAATAAGTTGTTGGATAAAAATCAGCTGTTGGTTGTTGCGTAGTCAACTCAGTTGTAAGATAAACAATAATGAAGGACTAACCCAATTCAGACGCAAGACAACTCACGGCTGAACGCATACAAATATCAACGGCTGAACGCAACACTTAGAATTTTCTTAACACAAAGAGAACTGCTGAAAATGGGAACTACTGAGTATAACTTGGTGTTGTAACATCAAAACGACGACTATATCAGCCGTTGCCTATCAAACCAGACTTAACTTCTTATTCGGCTAGCAACTCCGATTAAATAGCGTCAAGTTCCGATGTCACCATCCACCGGAAGGAAGAACATTCGTGAACATACTACTTAAATCCGATTGCTCAACATTTAAAACAATATTTTCAACTTCTTCATCGAATCCCTCTTTAAAATTGGCAACAGAAACAAAACTTGAACCCGATCATCCCAGCATTTCCTAAAACATGCATAAACATGAACATAACTTATCTTAACATAAACAGGCAACAATCATGCACTGAATAACAATATATGCTTTAAAATGGCGTAGAAAGAATCAGTCTTTACTTGCATTAAACCTGCGAAACATAGAAGCAGTGGGTCTCAACAGGAGTTCTCCACAAGCACTACCACGAGCACCTTGAAGTTGTGAGAGAAAAAGAGAGATTTTCTGGACAATAATGAAACTTTCTTGCTTCGAAAGCAATCATATACGAGATATGATTTGTAGTAGGTATTAACACTCGAGTAGGCATGGGATCCTACCAACCCGTGTCCTTTTTCAAAACAATTTGTCAAATACTCCCTACTACTGTTTTGAATTTGAAAACTTTACCAAATATTTTTAAAAGAGCTATCTTGTCCAGCTGATGGAAATTTTGAACAACTGCATATTCTCGTGTTTGTGCTCGGGCGACGACTGCCTGGAAACCTTCCGCGTCATGTCTCAAAATAACATCTGAAATCAAAATGAACTCAAGGCTGAAACACGCAATAACAGATAGACCCTTAAAATTAGAAAACGGTTAAATATGTGGTCCTATGGATTTTGGGGCGCTACACCAGAAGTCTGAACAGATTTATTCAAAACAAGAAACTAGAAATCTGTTATTTTACAAAAGTAAAACTAAAGTTCTGTACTGCAAAATCTAAAATTGTGAGAACAACGGAACTGGTGTCCACGATAAACACATCCTTCCGTTCAACTCATCACCATCCAGCTCCCTAAAGCTCATTACCTGCACTCAATGAAAACTAGTGAGCCTAGGGGCTCAGCAGGTAGAATCTGTTATATATCGAAAGCACTTAACACAAGAAAACGATATCTGATACATAACTAGAATCTGAATAGATTAATATGAATAATCGAAACAGCATGAACTGAGAAATCTGAATGAACTGAAAGCATAAGCATAAACGTTCTGAAATCATTTTCTTTACTTCTAATTAAAGAAGCATCTTTAAACTTTCTACGGAGCTGTGATTAGAATCACACTTATGCTCCTCTTCATTTTCTGGAATTATGACAGAGACACTTGCACAGTTGGTCCATTCGTTTGATCAAACTAGAAATCTGATATCAGGGGCTGGGATAAATCCCATCTATGTGAAGGGGTATACAGACCCGTCAATCCGTAATCCTGATCCTTCCTATTTGAAGGGGAACACTGATTCGTCAACAAGCACTCACCCTTTCTCTGGGGACCTTCTGTTGCCTAAGTCATAATTTAAAACTTTTCTAAAACATTTCTGTCTTCTGCTCTTTCTTTTCTGTCGTAAATCTGTTTTTCTATTCCTTCTAGTAAAGTTTACTGGTTTTTCCTTGTTTAATGATGTTCTGGAACTGTATGAGGATTCTCTGTAATGCTTGCGAAGATGAAAACTGAGTAATGTCACTCGAATCAGTTCAAATGAAATGAAACAATCTCTTGAATTGAAACGTAAAGGAATAAGAAACAAAATCTGAAACATACGTAAATGTCTCGACAAAGAAAAAGAATTCAGATGTTGTTCGTTGGTCAACTCATATGTCAACGCAACTGGATTGATTAATTCAGATGTCAACTATCAACTGAAGTCAAATCAGATGTCAACGACATTTGAACAAAGGAGATCAGATGTCTATTGGTCAACTCAGTAGGGAAATAATCAACAGTGAAGGATCTGTCCCAATTCATATGTGAAACAAACTCGCATCTGAACATAGACCTAACGCAACATCTGAAATGTCACGCTTTAGAATTTATTCAACATAGAAATATCAGCTTTTGGTTTAAGAACCAGATTTCAGACTTAACCACAAGAATAAAAAGGAACAATGATGGTTTTCCTGTCTGAAGAATTCAAAATATCTAAAGAAATTTCTGGAAATGATCGAATAAACTACTTGTAAACTACTTCGACAAAAATCTTCTTAGAAAACTCAAGAACTACTGGAAGAACATCATCAAACACGTTCTAAAATCTTTTTCTGAATCAAAATATAGTAAACACGTACTTCATAAAAACAGAGCATGAACTTTTCTTTTCTTTGAAGAACAGCCGTAACTGTCTTCAAAAAATTTTAAAATAGCATGCAAACATTCAAACAGAACTGATATATGCTTTCATGAGTGAGCATGAAACAGAGTTTACTTGCCTGTATTCTGCAACACTATCACAAAAGAAATCTAGCAATCACGTACATACCGCCTTTCTCCTTCAAAAACTTTGATAGGTTTTGCTCAGCTTCTTCACGGAGTGCACCGCTTGCTATTATGAAAGTGTTTTGATTTGTAAATAATGACGCATGATGTGTCTAACACCCTATATATATGAATTAATCATGCCTAAGGAAGAAACACGTTGAATCAATATGCCAAAGATCTTTTTAAAAGTGCTACTCTTTAAAGTGAAATCTGATGCTTCAAACCGAGCTATTTTAGTTTAGAAGAAGGATTCAATTGGCTTGTAAGAATCAACCAAACTTCTTCTATAATTGCATTCTAAAATCTGGAAATCAATTCGCTAAGAAAGGAACTGATTAACGCATAAAAATAAATATCTGAAACTCAATCTCCTTAAATAAACAAAAGCTGAATAAATTAGCATTTCCATTTAATCCCTCACATCTTATATCTTTCTAATTTTGGCCTAAAGAAAAGTCTGGGCATTACAATCTGGTTCAATATGTATGCATGAATGCCATTCAATATTCAGATGTTAATGCATACAATAATCAACACGTGAAACAGATCATGAAACAGAGCATAGTCAATCAAATCTGTTCACAAAGGCACGTATTCACAGCATACAGGTTCACAACAAGAAATAAAAACATGTCCATGCCCAAAGCTGTTTACAGGGGCTCAATCCGTACCTCAAACCAGCTTAAACCTCAATCAGATCTCACCAGGGCACGGCACCAACGACCTGCTCAAATCTGGTTCCTCACTAACTCACGACGAAGCTTAACAGACGCTGTCGGAAGCCCAAATCTTGAACGGGGGAAAACAATCGACTGGAATTCGTGAAGTTACTCAAATCTGCAACTACTTCGCTCCTCTTCCACAAGTCGATCTGCAACTCCAAACTGGTATCAATCGAAATAGCTAAGAAAGACGAACCTAGCGCCACCAATCTCGCTCCAAACCACGGTGGAAATCAACGGCAATCTAACGGAGAAGGTTTCGGATGAACAGTACTAATCGAGGGTTTTCTCTAAAAGATGATAGGAAATGTCGGGTTGAAAATGACTAAGTGTTGATCGACACTTACATTAAAATCTCCCAGGTCAAAGCTACAGTGAAAGCCAACACCGACTTATTCAGATCTCATCGACAACACAGATCTTAGCGCTAAAGCAAAAGTCCCTTAGATCTAGCCTCAGCGATAACTCAAATTTGGCTTCGCTACGCTGAGCAAGCGCTACTCGTCAAAACGACGTCGCCTATGAGTCTCGCTCACTAACGCTAAACGACGTTGCGCTATCCCCAGATCTAAAACAAATCTCGCGCACTAAGACCCACTAATGCCCATCCAGCTGTTATCAAATCTGAGATCCTCAAACCGCACCGGTTTACTCCAAACTCACGAACCGAACCGGTCCAAATAGTACCGTTGACCAACATTTGACTTCTCCTCGCTAACCAAATATGTTCCCCTCTCAACTCCAGATCTGACTAGCACCAAAACAACAGTGCTTCACTTCCCGCTCGCGGTAACCCGCTCAAATAAACGAGAACCAGATCTGATCACCCAGATCTCACTCAAATCTGAAAATTCGAAAATCACCAAAACCTTCAGACCTGATATCTCAACAACTCACAGCAATATGCTAGCATAATCACGACACAGTATACTAGACACCATTCAAAATACATCCACGTCAACGCAGTATCCTTGATACCTGTTCCCGCAACTCAAATATGATATGTACCAAATCTGAAAACACAAAAATCATTAACGAATTAACCGATTCTCTCAAGCATGAAAATGCGATGACCAACATATCATTGGTTAATCCTATTCAGATCTGAGCATTACGCTAATCACCAAAATACAGATTTCTAGTCCTCACATTCCATAAGAAGATAAGGAGAGAAGTGTGGTCTAAAATAACTAAGTGTTGGTCAACGAGAGGGTATGTATACTAAAGCTCTTCACCTCACGGCTACAGTGATAATAGATCACGGCTGAACTCAACACTATATCTAGCCCAAAGTACAGCTCAGAATGCACATGCCCTCCATGTGAAACCCGTATATTTGGTATCAGATTTTGGGATTGGAAGAATCTACAGTAACTCAGCAGTGAGTAATCACTTTCATATGTTACGTATAGTTGAGGTGCTATGAAACATTTGGAGCAGCATCGTGTTTTCAGTAGCGGGTGTTGGTACGTCTTCATTTGGATTAGTTGGAACGACAGCGTTTTGGATTAGCGCTAGGACTCAGCTGTTGGGTTGTGCGTGTATCCAACAGCTAATTGAGGGATCAGCTGTTGAGTGAGCGATCAGATTTTGGTTAATCGATCAGCAGTAGGTAACAGGTGACGTGTCTTTATACGACGTCATTTGATGTAGTCGAGCGTGGTATCAATGAAAGGATTTAGCTGATGCGAGATTCGGCTGTTGGTTGGGATATCAGTTGCGATCGCTGATATTGTCGGTGGATCTATTTCCCAATTAGTCAATTGTGACTTTAAATAGAGGACTTGGTCCTTGCGTTCAATTATTGTTTCCCCGACACTTAGAAATATTTCCCGTGAACCTTATCTTGTCGCGATACCCTAGTTACTGTCCACAGTAACCTTCTTCATTTCAATTGTCATCGGTGGATAGCTCCGACGAGAGCGAGAGTGGTAGCGTTGGACTCCTCTTGCTAAGGCGTTTCGTCTCTTACCCTTTTCTTAGGCAGCGGAGGAGCTGGAAGAGGATCGCAGAGACATCTCCCTTCTCTAGTCTGTTAGCATAAGCGTTGGATTTCGCATCCTATCCTAGCTTGTTGGGGTAAGTAATGAATCTGCCTTTAAGTTTGTTAGAGCTTTTCGTGGTGATAGAAAGGTAGAATTAGCGCTGGTGGAGTCGTAGCTCCCAGCTGCTGTAGTTCTGAGTTGTAGTCCTTGAGCGGTTGCTTGTATTGGCTTAGCAGGTGGTGGATCTACGTTGCTAGGACTTTCATTGTGGCAAACTGCATGTGCTAAGTATAACTCAGAAGTTAAGGTACGGATATTGAGCTTTGTTATGAGCTCTGTCTGTCAGCTGTACCTTGTTGTTCAGATTTGTGTGTACTGCGATGCTACGCCTGGGGACGAGCAGGTAACTCCCGTATGCCTCAGTGCTTGAGGGCGAGCGGCAATACCGCACTCTCATCTCCCTGCTAGGATCTGTTAGCCGCTACGAGCGGAGTGGGTAGCTCCCACATCTCATGAGCTAGGAAACAACAGGTGGAGTTGTATGTTTTGCATCCGGTACAGTGTTTGGAGACGAGTGGGTAGCTCCCATATACTCCTGCACCTTGTGGTCACTACTGTCCTTCAGTTGATCCGCTCCAGCTGTTGAGTTACTGTTATCCAGCTATTGAGTTGCCGTTGAGATCCCTTGGCTCCCAGCTCTCGGTCGTAGCCTTGATCCTTTGCATAGCATGTGCATGTTATCTACTACCTTCCGTTTGCTGTATTTATTGCTCTCCGTACTGGGGTTTGACCCCGAGGTCCCTCTGGGGTTGTTGTGTTGTTGCCTGTTTGTTGTTCAGGTTTTCCAGGATTCACAGCTGGTCGTGGCTTTGATCCAGCAGGTGGTGCCCCAGGTGGTGGATAGAGTGTCCCAGTTAGCGTATAGCATATTATGTACTAGTGTTGTCAGTCGGGGAATGCGCTTTAGTTCCCGTTCAGCTATAGCTGTGTCAGCTGTTGTATTGTTTCTAGTACTTGTAATTGTTGTACTGTCGTATTTCATAATGTAAACTGGGATTATTTTAAGTATTATGCTATTTTAAATTATCTGTTTAAAACCGTCAGGCCAAGCGAAATTTGTAAGACACTTTTTATTGCTTCCGCTATGTTTTCGTGTGGTTCATCTCTAAGTTGTGCACGAGGCCTGAAATTTTTGGTATCAGAGCTTAAGCTGGGATAAGCTCAATTCTGTTTCATCACACTTGAGTCTAGGCACAGTGTTGTGTGTTGCATGTGCTTGACTATGTGATCTATGTGTTGCATATTATTTTGTGATGTATCTGTTCTATATGATCTTATCCTATTTAGTGCCTTCTTAGATGCCGTCTTGACGTAGGGGTATAGGTAGAGGACAGTCAGGACAAGTCTGGAGGTCAGAATGGGGATCAACGTAGTTTTCCTTCTCATAGACGTGATAGTCGGGTTGAAGAAGAGGTTTACGAGTTGGCAGCCCGCATGGATAGCATGGAACTAGTGATGGAGAGGTTCCAACGTATGAGTCCCAAAGTTTTTAATGGGGATGAGTCTAGTGAGGATGCAGATTCGTGGCTACAGCACATCACAGGGTTGTTTAACCGTGTTCAGTGCGATGATGTTCTTAGGTTGAGTTTTGGCGACTTTCTAGCTGAGGAAAGGTGCGGAGCATTGGTGGAGAGGCGCTTCGAGGACTTTGGAAGAGACTGGTGTAGAGATCTCGTGGGATAGTTTAAGCGTCGCTTTCTGTCAGGAATATGTCCCGCAGTCCTATGTGAACACGCGAGAGCGTGAGTTTGCAACTTAGAGCACGGCAGTATGTCTGCTAGAGAGTATGCCCGTAGGTTTTATTCCCTTCTAGCGTATGTGCCGCACGTAGCTGGCTGAGAGAGGTCGAAGAGGACTAAGTTTCTTGAAGGGCTGAACAAGGAGTTGTACTCTTTGGTGCTGTCAAGTAAACCAAAGAGCTATGCAGAGGCTGTGGATAGCGCGATTGATATCGAGGAAGGTTTGAGGAACCGACGGTCTCGTAGGCCGCAGGTGGCGCAGAGTAGTCGTCCAGTGGTTCAGGGAGCGCAACCTTCCCAGTCGTCTCAGCCTTCCCCGCAGCAGCAGTTGTCTCAGTAGTCGGGACGCCAGAGGTTTAGGCCTCGTGGCCACCAGTTCAAGAAGAAAGGAGGTTCTGGTTCTTCTGGTTCTGGTAGTTCAAGCAGCAGTGGTTCCAAAGTGGAGTATTGTAGTTTTTGTGGTGGCAAGCACCCTTCGACGCAGTGTGTTGGTGTGCAAGGATCATGTAACTTTTGTGGTCAGTATGGGCACTTTGCGAGAGTGTGTCCATTAGCTGGATCTCAACTAGCTGCATCACCACCGCAAGGACGTGGTGGATCGTCTAGGGGTCGTGGTTTTCAGCAACAACAGCAGCAGAGATTAGGAGAGACTCAGTATAGGCCATTTTAGCAGCCTGATCCGTCGCGTTTCGGACAGTCTTCCCAGTCGCATTTCGCTGTTCCCCATCAAGACCAAGTGAATGCCATTACAAGGGAGCAGGCGGAGGGCACGCAAAGCGGAGTGATTTTAGGTACTTGCTTTGTTTTTGATTTTCCTGCGTGTGTGTTTACCAATGTGTTGCACGATGTTGTTTCTGTCGCAACTCCCGCTGGCGCGAGCCTACACTCCCAAGAAGTTGTGTTGGACGGCATTCTTAGGTTCGGTGAGAACGTTTTAGTGGCGAACCTGATCAGGTTAGTTTTGTGGGATTTCGATTGTATCGTGGGGATGGATGTGTTATCCAGCTATAGGGCCTCGGTGGATTGTTTCCACGGCATAGTGCGTTTTAGGCCTCAAGTGGGCGAGAAGTGGAACTTCTATGGCCATGATTCCCAGTCGAAGATTCCGTTGATCTCAGCGATGGAGATGTTTAGCCTGTTGTCAGCAAAGAACGCTATTAGTTAGACGCATCTTCTTCTTCGCGTGTGCAGCTTAGTGATGTTCCTGTGGCGCGTCATTTTCCCGATGTGTTTCCGGAGGAGATTCCTGGTTTTCCTCCAAGGAGGGAGATTGACTTCAGCATTGAGTTGGTGCCTGGAACAACTCCGATTTCACGTGCACCGTATCGCTTAGCGCCTGCTGAGTTGAGAGAGCTCAAGGTGCAACTGGATGACTTGCTGGAGAAAGGCTTTATTAGGCCTAGCATGTCGCCGTGGGGATCGCCTATCTTGTTTGTTAAGAAGAAGGATGGCACAATGAGAATGTGCATCTATTTTCGCCTGCTGAATAAGGCTACTGTTAAGAATAAGTACCCGTTTCCTAGGATCGATGACTTGTTCGATCAGCTGCGTGGCTCTGTTGTCTATTCGAAAATCGATCTGCGTTCAGGGTACCATCAGCTGAGGATAAGAGATCAAGATGTTGCGAAGATTGATTTTCGTACTAGGTACGGGCATTTTGAGTTTCTGGTTATGCCTTTAGGTTTGGCGTGGCTCTGTTGTCTATTCGAAAATCGATCTGCGTTCAGGGTACCATCAGCTGAGGATAAGAGATCAAGATGTTGCGAAGATTGATTTTCGTACTAGGTACGGGCATTTTGAGTTTCTGGTTATGCCTTTAGGTTTGACGAATGCCCCACTAGTTTTCATGGACTTGACGAATATGGTCTTTCGAGAGTTCATAGATCGGTTTGTGATAGTGTTCATCGACGACATCTTGGTGTTTCGAAGAATCCTATGGAGCACAAGGAGCATTTGAGAGTTGTTCTTCAGACGCCTAGAGACTGGAAACTGTATGGTAAGTTTTCTAAGTGCGAGTTTTGGCTGGATCGTGTGGTGTTTTTGGGTCACGTAATTTTAGCATATGGGATTTCGGTTGATCCCAGTAAGGTAGAAGTTGTTGTCAGTTGGGAACGTCCCAAGAGTGTGACGGAGGTTCATAGTTTCTTGGGTATGGCTGGCTATTATCGTCGTTTTATCGAAGGATTTTCTAGCATAGCTAAGCCAATGACACAGATAACCCAGAAGGACAAGCGTTTTATTTGGACTGAGCAATGTGAGAACAGTTTTCATTTGCTCAAATAAAAGTTAACATCTGCGCCTGTGTTAGCCTTGACGTCTGGTTCAGGTGGTTACGTGGTGTGTTCAGATGCCTCGCTCAATGGATTGGGCTGTGTGTTGATGCAACATGGTCGAGTCATTGCTTATGCTTCGCGGTAGCTGAAACCGCATGAGACTCGATACCCAGTTCATGATTTGGAACTAGCAGCTGTAGTCTTTGCTTTGAAGATTTCGCTTCATTATTTGTATGGCGAGCAATTTGTGGTGTATTCAGACCACAAGAGCCTTTAGTATTTGTTTTCGCTGTGAGACCTGAACATTCTGCTGATTCAGATGTTGATTGGGATCAGACCAGTTGTGAGTAGATGTGCTTGGAGTATACATCGGAATTGGTTAAGTGTGGAATTCAGCAGTGGATGATCGCTTCTAGTTGTAGCGGCGATTAGAGTGTTTTCAGTTGCGGTTGCTATCGTCGTTTGGATTAGTTGGAAAGACAGCGTTTTGATTTAGCGCTAGGACTCAGCTGTTGGGTTGTGCGTGCATTCAACTGCTGATTGAGGGATCAGCTGTTGGGTTGTGCGTGCATTCAACTGCTGATTGAGGGATCAGCTGTTGGGCGAGCGATCAGCTGTTGGATAGTTGTTCAGCAGTGAGTGGCGGGTGACGTGTTCAGTTACGACAGTAACTCCTGCGACGTCGTTTGATTTAGTTGATCGCTCTTTAGCGATGGGACTCAGTTGAGGCGAGATTCAGCTGTTGGGTTGGGATATCAGCGGTGATAGCTGAAGTTGTCGGTGGATATGTTTCCTAGTTAGTCAGTTGTAACTATAAATAGAGGAGTTGGTACTTGCGTTCAATTATTGTTTCCCCAACACTTCGAAATATTTTCCGTGAACCTTATCTTGTCGCGATATCCTAGTTACTGTTCACAGTAACCTTCTTCGTTTCAATTGCCGTCGGTAAATTCGTCTCATACCCTTTTATTAGGCAGCGGAGAAGCTGGAAGAGGATCACAGAGATATCTCCCTTGTGTAGTCTGTTAGCATAAGCGTCGGATTTCGCATCCTATCCTAGCTTGTTGGGGTAAGTAAAGATTCTACCTTTAAGCTTTGTTAGAGCTTTCGTGGTTATAGAAAGGTAGATCTAGCGCTGGTGGAGTCGTACCTCCTAGCTGCTGTGTTTCTGAGTTGTAGTCCTTGAGCGGTTGCTTGTATTGACTTAGCAGGTGGTGGATCTGCGTGGTTAGGACTTTCATTGTGGCAAACTACATGTGCTAAGTGTAACTCAGAAGTTAAGGTACGGATGTTGAGCTTTATTACAGTTATGGGTTGAGCGTGGATTATATGCCTTGCTGTGTATCAATTTTGCTGTTATTATTGTGCATGTGTTATAGAGCTCTGTTTTACTACCTGTGACTTGTATTCGATCTGAACGTACCAGGATGCTTGGCTTAAGGACGAGCGGGTAACTCTCGTATACCTTAAAGCTGGAGGCGCGCGGGTATCTCCCGTTCCTCATCTCTTTGCTAGGACTGTTAGCTACTATGGGCAGAGTGGGTAGCTCCCACACCTCATGAGTGGTCAACAGCAGGTTGAGCTATTGTTTCATCTGGTGCAGTATACGTGAGACGAGTGGGTAGCTCCCATATAATCAGTATACATTCCGTGGCCACTGTGACTACTGTCTTTCAGTTGTTTCGCTCCAGCTGTTGAGTTGTTGTTATCCAGCTGTCGAGATGCTGTTTTGAGATCTCTCGGCTTCTAGCTTTTGGTTGTATTTCGATCTCCTGCATATCATCTACATATCTATCTACTGCTTTCCGTTTACTGTAATTGTTGCTCTCCGTACTGGGGTTTGACCCTGAGGTCCCTCTGGGGCTTTTGTGTTGTTGCCTGCTTGTTGTACAGGTTTTCCAGGATTCACAGCTGAGCGTGGCTTTGATCCAGCTGGTGGTGCCCCAGGAGGTGGATAGAGTGTCTCAGTTAGCGTATAGCATACTATGTACTAGTGCTGTCAGCCGGGGAATGCCATGTGCTTTAGTTTCTGTTCAGCTGTAGCTGTGTCAGCTGTTGTGTTGTTGCTAGTACTTGTAATTGCTGTACTGTCGTATTTCGTAATGTAAACTGGGATTATTTTAAGTATTGTGTTATTTTTAAATTATCAGTCTTAATCGTTAGGCCAAGAGAAAATTTTAAGCCACTTTTTATTTCTTCCGCTATGTTTCTGCGTGGTTTAACTCTGAGTTGTGCACGAGGCCTGACATTCGCATCCAGATTTGAATATGAGACAGCGTAGATGGATGTATCTGATCAAGGATTTTGAGTGTGAGATCCAATACCAGCCTGGGAAAGTGAATGTAGTTGCTGATGCATTGAGCAGAAAGGCTCAAGGACCGATGCTTTCGTCGTTGTATTCTTCTAACTATCGTGAGCATCTTAGCACTACTGGTTGGCGGTTTTACCCAGCTGAGGATTATGTTGTGGTATCATCTTTTAAAGTTGAGCCGCAGGTTGTTGCGAGCATTAGAGCTGCTCAAAGGACAGATGCTATCATCCATGAATTAATGCTGAAGATAAAGCTGGACAGCTTGAGGACTATTCTGTTTCGTCTGATGGTTGTTTGAGGTTCCGTGGCCGACTGGTTGTGCCAAACCTCATAGACTTGAAGGAACAGATTTCGAGAGAAGCGCACTGCAGTAGATACAGTGTTCATCCTGGCGTGAGGAATATGTACCAAGCGCTGAAGTCTCACTTTTGGTGGGCTGGATTGAAGAGTGACATTGCTGATTTTGTGGCCAAGTATCTGAATTGTCAGCAAGTCAAGGCAGAAAGGATGAGACCTGGTGGTCAATTGCAGAGTTTGGAAGTGCCCCAGTGGAATTGGGTGCATGTGGAGATGGATTTTGTGACGCATCTGCCTCGTTCAGCAGAGGATGCGATGCTGTTTGGGTGGTCGTAGACAGATTGTCGAAGTCTGCGCACTTCATTGGGTGCATGTGGAGATGGATTTTTGTGACGCATCTGCCTCGTTCAGCAGAGGATGCGATGCTGTTTGGGTGGTCGTAGACAGATTGTCGAAGTCTGCGCACTTCATTCCCTATGGTATGTCGTTTTCTTTGAAGAAAATGGCGAAGCTGTACATAAATTTTGTAGTACGTCTGCATGGTGTGCCTGTTTTGATAGTTTCAGACAGAGATCCGATGTTTACTTCCAGGTTTTGGAAGAGTTTTCAAGCAGCTTTGGGTACCAGGTTGGCTATGAGTACCGCATATCACCCCCAGACAGATGGCCCATCATAAAGTAACTATCCAGATTTTGGAGGATATGTTAAGAGCTGCTGTGATGGACTTTGGTGGTAGCTGGCAGGATTCACTGTCTTTAGTGGAGTTTTCGTATAATAACAGCTACTAGGTGACGATTGGTATGGCACCGTTTGAGGCGTTGGATGGCAGGAAATGCAGATCGCCTGTGTGTTGGGAAGAAGTGGAGAAGAGACAACTGTCTTCTCCTGAATTTGTGCAGCAGATGAGAGATCAGGTGGATCTAATCCGTCAGAGTATGAAAGCTGCACAAGATCGCCAAGCCAGCTATGCGAATAAGAGGCGTAGGCCTTTAGAGTTTCAGGTTGGTGATCGTATTTTCCTTAAGGTTTCTCCTTTCCGTAGTGTTATGCGATTTGGTCTGAAGGGTAAATTAGCTCCTCGTTATGTTGGACCGTATGAGATTGTGGAAAAGATTGGCTCTTTAGCTTATCGGCTGTTGTTTCCAGCAGAATTGTCTTCTCTACATGATGTCTTTCATGTTTCCATGTTGAGGAAGTATGAGCCAGATCCGTCTCATGTGTTGGGAACAGGAGAGGTAGAGCTTGATCAGACTTTGAGTTACGTTGAGTACCCTTTGCATATTTTGGATAGGAAGGAGAAGCAGTTGAGGAATAAAACCATTCTGATGGTGATGGTTCAGTGGAGCAAGCATGGTAGAGAAGAAGCTACCTGGGAACTGGAAGAGAAGATGCAGCGTGAAAGGCCGCATCTGTTTGAGTAAGCCTTGTAATAGATTCCAGTAGTTAGCATGTTTCAAGTTATCTTGAACTCCTAGGTTCAGTCGAGTTGTTCCTGGACTTGTTGATTTCGAGGACGAAATCGTGTCTTAGTGGGGGAGAGATGTGAGACCCGTATATTTGGTATCAGATTTTGGGATTGGAAGAATCTGTAGTAAATCAGCAGTGAGTAATCGCTTCAGATGTTACGTACTAGTTGAGGTGCTATGAAACATTTGGAGCTGAAGCGTGTTTCATTAGCGGGTGTTGGTACGTCGTCGTTTGGATTAGTTGGAACTACAGCGTTTTGGATTAGCACTAGGACTCAGCTGTTGGGTTGTGCGTGTATCCAACTGCTGATTGAGGGATGATCTCAGCTCGCGGAAACTAAAATAGCCCGCGATGATATCAGCTCGCAGCACCCAAGCTTGGTACAACTAGCGACATCCAAAGCAGCATAGCTCGTAGCAACAGGCCAGATCACGCACTGGTCAGCTCACACACACTGAACAGTTCTCGCCAAAGCTGGAACCATAAATAGCTGTCGTCCGGTATGACAAATACAAACAGCTCTGACCCAAGCTGAAGACCACAAACAACATTGTTCTACCCGGACGATATTACAATCTTACACCTAAGCTGATATCTCTAAACAGACGGCACCACACCCGCGATCAGAACACTCAGCTCAGGGCACTCTGAACATACCTAAGCTGAACTCAGCTTATGTTCATACAGCAAAATCCCCAAGTTGTTCGCTACTACGCTGTTACCTACCAAAACAACTCGTGGCATTCATCAGCATAGAGCATTCAGCTTAGCTTACTATCTCCAGAACAGTAAGCGCTATAAAAGTTCATCTTACACCGCTCATCTTAGCATACGCCGATCATCACAGGTCACCCAACTTCACGACATCTCACAGCTCTTAGGACAACGTATACCTTCAAGCTCAGATCGCGTACTCTCTTCTCAGAGCAGTTCGTAGATCATCTTAGAGTACTCAACTCTGTACGCATTGCTCAGGTCAGCTTGCGATGCTCTATACGGATTTCGCTTTCTCATTCAGCTCACAACACTTACAGATCAGCTCACGCACCCAAGTCTCAAGTTACGTACTCATACAAGCTTTTGATGGTCAACCCAGCTCTCAAGGGTCAACTCAGCTCGCGACGTAGCATAACACCCAAAGCTGCATCCAGCTTAAGCTACTTCCTAAAATTCTATCAGCTCAGAGCACTTCACTGGACTGGTTCATGCTACAGCAGTATCAGCTTAGCTCAGGAACCCAGAATGGCTAAACATAGCACAAGACTCACGTATCAGCTTGCACCCGATCTGATCCAACATACAATTACACAGCAAGCTTCTAAGCTGAACCTCTCTTCTATGTCAAGTGCACTCCAAAACTGATACAGTTCTTCAGCAAACACAAATCAGTTTGCACTCCTAAGATCAGCACAGACCACTCAAACAGCTCGCACCCATGCTATTCTAACTGCAAGAGCAGTTACCCCTATCAGCTTAGCACAACCCATAGGATCAGCTTGTGTCCGAGCTGATCCACCTCAGCCTTTGCTCCCTAAGCTGATTAATCTCGATTAGTTAACCACCAATCTGGACTTATTAGGCTGTTAATCATCTCGTCTAATGACAGTCCTCACAGAACATATTGTATTATTTGAAATTATTAAATATGACTATTTATCACAACAAAATTCCTGGAATATGATTTCTTGAAGATAAGTATGCAAGCTCACCTGGCACCTCAGGATGAAGATATGTGGTTCGTCATCACCAATGGCCCGATAAAGATAATGAAGCCTAATACAGTTATAGCCATGTTCAGCATAATGGGTTGAGAAGCCCAGATTGGAGTGGACTTCTAAAGATAAAAAGAAGGTGAACCTAGAAAACGTGGAAAAGGTTATTCTATACAAGACGCTGGACAATAATATGCTCAGAAAAATTTAGACCTACGTCACTGCTAAAGAAATCTTGGAGAAATTGATTCAAATCTGCGAGGGCAATGAACAAACCAAGGAGAACAAGCTTAGAGTATCCCTGCAGAAGTTTGAGTCGATGAAGATGAGATCTGGAGAAACAATGACCAAGTTCGACGAAATATTCACCTCAAGGATGAGAGCTGACCAAACACTAAAAAGTGTATAGCAACAGGGATCTCTCCATGAAGGTCATGAGAACACTTCTCAAGGAGTGGGACGTAAAAATAATGGCCTGAGAGAGTCAAAGGACCTCAACAAGCTGGAGCTCCATGACCTGTTCGTGAATCTGAAAGATTATGAGTTTGATCTAGAGACTAGAGAAAAATATGATCCATAAACCTCTCAGTATACCAAGGCCCTTGTTACTGCAGAAGAAAAACCACAAAAGACTGGACAAAGGATTATCAATGATGCAATGTCTCTCTTCGTTTAAGAATTCTGGTCATTTTATGGCGGACTATACTAAACCAAAGAAAGATGACAAGAAGTCATTGGATAAGAGGTGCAGCAGACCAGATAAGATGACTTTCAGGAAAATAAGAGATCATAAAGCCATGATTGCTAAAGTGAAAAATAGCAAGTGAGCTGATTCGGACTCATATGAGAGCACTTCCAGCAGCTCATCAAGCTACAGCAGGAAAAGAATTTCATTGTCTAATGGAAGATGACAATGATGAGGTATTAGATTTTTATAATATTAAATTTACATGTGAGGACTTAGTTTAAGCACTAACTGGATGTTCCATGAGTACAAAAAGCTATCTCAGACATTCGAAGATGTTAAAGCTGAAAATAAGTGTCTGAAAGATAAGTCGGATGATCCAAGTTGTTCACTCTTGATGACTCATATTGTACGACCAAATTTTTCGAATTGAAATTATAATAAGTTTGGGGATCGAATTGAATGATACTCAAAATTTTCACTTGGTCGAAAGCCAACTAACCAATGCTTCTTGGCAAAACTGCGATATTTTAGAAAGTTCAGATTTCAAACTTTGCAACAACTCATAACTTATAAACTGTGCGGAATTCAAACAAACAAACATTTAAGAACTGATTCCACTCGATTTGCGAAAAAATTGTATCTGTCATTCAGATTACATGGAAAAAATTATGAAGTAATCTTAATTGTTCAAAAGTTGTATCTAATCTTATATACAACAAAAGAATCTGTAAACTGAAATAGCATGGAAACGAATGTCGACGATACACACCCCTGATCTGATCCAGCTCGCACCAACCAGCAACCTCTAAACCAGATCACTTGAATTTAGAAATTCTATAATTTGGATATAGAGAAGGTAGGAAATACACGCATAAAAATAACTTTTGCTGTATTTGAAAGCTCGTAAACTGACAAGGCTTGAAAGCTGAACAACTCATAAGTTGAATACTGAATAGTGTAATACGAAACTGAAACTGCAAAACTGGGAAAGCATAAAATGCACATGCTTGAAACATACATAAACATTTGCTGGTATTAATAAGGAAGTAACATAAACTTTTCTTTATTCTGTGGTTGTGAAAAATCCTGTGCTCTGTTCTTATTTTCTATTAAAATATGGCTCAGATACTTATACATAGGTCAAATTTGTTTGATCAAACTATGATCTGAAATCAAAAACTGGGGAATAAATCCAAACTATGCTGTGAAAGGGATTATAGTTTGTCAACCATAATCTTGGTCCCTTCCAATATGAAGGGACACACTGGTTCGTCTACCAGCGTCCTCACCCTTCCAATGGTGATGGTTTGTTATCTTTGCCATAAATAACTTTAAACTTTGAAATATACTTCCTTTAAAACTTTCTGTAAAACCTTCTTTACTTTTTGTAAAACTTTCTTTCTCTGCTTTTCTTGATCTGAAACAGGTCGCTTTCTCATATGGTCTGCTGTTTTGAAACTCTTGTGATGTTCGAAGACTATTGGGAGTTCATTGGAGTTCAATTGAAGAAGAACACTGAAATCAGCTTGGGCTATTGAAACGAATAATGAATAGCAAAGCTCTAAGCTGATGAAATATCTCTTGCAATGGGTATACCTATGAACATATTGAAGTTATACCTTCGAATCAAAGCTAAAGAAACAAAGAATTAAACTTGAAGTTACTGTATCAATCCAGAAGTGACCTAAGCTGGATCAGCTCGGAGTAAAGCAGCACCCGAGCATACTGATTCAGAATAGAAAATCATCTTTGGGCTGTTTGTTCAAATAAAGTCAACTCAGACCAGACAATCAGATCGCGAGCTGATTGAACAATGAAATCAGATCACAAGCGGAATTGACAATGAAATAAGATCTCAAGCGGACTAGACAATTAAATCAGATTGCAAGCGAGCTGTACATTGAAATCAACTTGGGAAAAATAAACAGATCGCGAACTTAGGTCATTTATAACTAACATCTTGGAAGATTTCCTTAGTCTAAAGTAAGCTAAAATATCGAAGGAAAATTCCAGAATAAAAACACGTAAGCTGCTTGTAAGCTACTGAAACAAAAGCACGCATGCTGCTTATTAGAGGAGTACATACAAGAAAACTTAGGAAGAAACAGGAACAAACATCGTAAAACATTTTCTGAATCAAAACTTCATCAAACCAAAACTTTCTCAAGAAATCTGTATGAACTTAACTATGCGTTTGAAAAACTTAAAAAAACGTTACTCAATTTAAAACTCATGCAAGCATTCAAGAAGGAAATCAATTATATGCTTTCCAAAGTACAGCAAGAAACAGAGTTTACTTGCATCAACTGCTTAACACAGCTAACGGATATCTTCCGATGTTGAACCACTTACTAACACGATCAAAATTCACTTTGAAAGAGTTTTGAATATGTGTTCGACAGAGAGCATTTTCCAATAGTACCCACCACTTTTAAAATGGAAATCGTTGGAAGAAGTTTGATAATGAGGGTGAAGATACTTGACACATGTATTTACAACAAATAGCATGCACTCATTTTGTGTTTAAAAATATTTACACCAGCTGATTTAAAATTCCTTGGACCGTGCTTCATAAGGTCCGAACCGGCTAACTCCTGTGAATCGGGTTCCAGTCTAATCTGAAAATTCAGCTTGGAAGAAAATAGAATCACTGATTTGAAGCTGAAGAATGGTACTAAAAATAGCAATTAAACCCTTCAAATATTTAGATCTATCATTGTCGATTTATGGATTTCCAAAGCGATACAATCTACCCCCCTTAAAGAAATTTCGTCCTCAAAATTTTTTTATTTAACAAATCTGGGTATCAAATATGCAAATCCATCTCGGCTTCTTTGTTGGCTTTTCTTTCTGAAAGATTTTCTCAATGATTTTTAATCGTGGGGATACCTCTATTCCTTGGCCCTCGATTTCTCTAAGATGAATCGTCTCTGGTTCGTCTTCATGAGTCAGCTTGCACGAAATCTGTATTAGCTTGCAGAGATGGCTATCAGCATAGCCCCTTTGTCTAATCTATTCATTTTGTTTCTTTCATTTGAGTAGTTAATCGTCACTTTATTGCGCTTCTCTAATCCAATAATTTAAAGTAGACTGGATGGTAAACACAGCTAACTTCGCAGCTCACTTCTGCGTAAACACTTACAGTTCAAAACTCCCAATTCTTTAGCTAATGGTATCTGAACTGAAAGTTGAGCTAATCCTACTGTCCATTTTATTTAACGTATCTGCTATAAGTTAGCTCTACTTGGGGTGACAACTATTGATGCAATCTTAGTTTTTCACTCACTCTAACCATCTTCTTTGTCTCGTGTTGAACTCCTGCTAGGTGAAGAAATAATTTAGGTAGTACCTCAATTTCTTTACTACTAAGGTCACTGCTCCTCGTTCAAAATCACACGTAGGGTATCTCTTCTCGTATATCTTTTGTGAGACCCGAAAGCTGATGAGATTAATTGAGTTAATTAATCGGGTTTTGTTGAGATCAGCTTTGAGTTGTTGCACTTGGAGAAGCTATCGGGTTCTGTTTGTTCTTAGAACAGCTTTGGTTAGTTGAGTTCTTTCGCGGAAGCTGTTCAGTAGTTAGCGAAATTTATCGCTGAATGTTGGCGTTCAGCAGTGGTGACGTCAGCAGTAGTGGGTGTATTCAGCAGTCGTAGCGAGATCAGCAGTCGCTGAGCAGTAGAGAGCGCGCTAGCATTTTTCAACAGTGAGTAGTTCTACGTCGTCGTTTGGTTTAGTTGGAATGACAGCGTTTTGGATTAGCGAAGAAGACCCAGCTGTGAGTTGCGTTAGCATCAACTGTGTGAGATATCTGTTGTAGCATTGATAACAGCCGTTGGTTAGTGTTCAGCAGTGAGTAGTGGGTGACGTGTCCAGTTGACGCAGTTGACTCAGAAGTACAAGCGTTTTGTTTGAACTGAGCAATGTGAGAATAGTTTTCTATTTCTCAAAGAGAAGCTAACTTCTGCATCGGTGTTAGCCTTGCCGAGTGGATCAGGAGGTTTTGTTGTTTGTGCAGATGCTTCCTTGAATGGATTGGGTTGTGTGTTGATGAAGAATGGTCGAGTCATTGCTTATGCCTCTCGGCAGTTGAAGCCGCATGAGACTCGTTACCTAGTTCATGATTTGGAGTTAGCAGCAGTGGTTTTTGCCTTGAATATTTGGCGCCACTACCTGTATGGTGAGCAATTTGTGGTGTACTCCGACCACAAGAGTCTTCAGTATCTGTTTTCTCAATCTGATTTGAACATGAGAGAGCGTAGATGGATGGCGCTGCTAAAGGATTTGTATTGTGAGATCAAATACCAGCCTGGGAAGATGAATGTAGTTGCTGATGTATTGAGCAGGAAGGCTCAAGTGGCGATGCTTGCATCTGTGAAGATTTCAAAGGTGCATGAGCATCTTATCACTACTGGATGGAGGTTTTACCCATATGAGGATTATGTGGTGGTGTCGTCTTTTCAAGTTGAGACACAGCTTCTTTCTAGCATTAGAGCAGCTCAGAGAACTGATCCATCCATCCATGAGTTAAAGATGAAGGTGAGAGCTGGTCAGCTTGAGGAGTATTCTGTCTCTTCTGATGGTTGTTTGAGGTTTCGTGGCAGGCTTGTTGTGCCAAATCTGATTGATCTTAAGGAAGAGATCTTGCGAGAAGCTCACTGCAGTAGACAGTGTCCATCCTGGTGCAAGAAAGATGTATTCTGCCTTGAAGCAGCATTACTGGTGGGCAGGTTTGAAAGGTGATTTTGCATATTTTTTAGCCCGATGTCTGAATTGTCAGCAAGTCAAGGCAGAGAGGATGAGACCTGGTGGTTTGTTGCATAGCTTAGAGGTGCCCCAATAGAATTGGGAGCACATAGCTATGTATTTTGTCACGCATTTGCCCCGTTCTAGCAGAGGTTGTATGCTATGTGGGTTGTGATAGACAGATTTTCGAAGTCTGCGCACTTCATTCCCTACAACATGAGCTACTCTTTGAAAAAGATGGCGAAGCTGTACATAGATTTGGGGTACGTTTGCATGGTGTGCCAGTTTTGATTGCTTCAGATCGTGATTCTTGATTTACTTCCAGGTTTTGGAAGAGTTTGCAAATAGCTTTGGAACTATATTGGCTATGAGTACAGCGTATCACCCCAAACAGATGGCCAATCGGAGAGAACTATCCAGATTTTAGAGGATATGTTGAGAGCTGTTGTAATGGACTTCAGTGATAGCTGGAAAGACTCATTGTCTTTTGTTGATTTTTCCTACAATAACAGCTATCAGGTCACGATTGGCATGGCACCGTTTGAAGCTTTGTATTGCAGAAAGTGTAGATCGCTAGTGTGTTGGGAAGAAGTGTGGGAGAAGCAGCTGTCTTCCCCAGAGTTTGTGCAGCAGATGAGAGATCAGGTGGACTTGATTCGCCAAAGAATGAAAGCTGCTCAAGATCGCAAAGCCAGTTATGCGAATAAGAGGCGTTGACCTTTAGAGTTTGAGGTTGGTGATCTAGTTTTCCTTAAGGTTTATCCTTTCCGCAGTGTTATGAGATTTGGTTTCAAGGGAAAGTTAGCTCCTCGTTATGTTGGTCCTTATGAGGTCTTAGAGAGGATTGGTCCTTTTGGCTTATCGGCTGTTGTTGCCACAAGATTTGTCTTCCTTACATGATGTGTTTCATGTTTCGATGTTGCAGAAGTATGAGCCAGATCCCTCGCATGTGTTGAGAACTGACGAGGTTGAGTTAGATCAGACTTTGAGCTATGTTGAGTATCCCTTGCAGATCTTGGATAGAAAAGAGAAACAGCTGAGGAATAAAACCATTCCTTTAGTGATTGTTCAGTGGAGCAAGCATGGTAGAGAAGAAGCTACTTGGAAACTGGAAGAAAAGATGCAACGTGAGTGGCCGCATCTGTTTGAGTAGATGATGTTTTAGTTCCAGTAGTTGGTTGTGTTTCTTCCCCATTTATCTTGAACTCTTGTTTTGGAGTTGATTGATTTCGAGGACGAAATCCTGTTTTAGTGGGGTGGAGATGTGAGACCCGAAAGCTGATGATATTAACTGAGTTAATTAATCGGGTTTTGTTGAGATCAGCTTCGAGTTGTTGCGCTTGGAGAAGCTATCGGGTTCTGTTTGTTCTTAGAACAGCTTTGGTTAGTTGAGTTCTTTCGCGGAAGCTGTTCAGTAGTTAGCGCAAGTTATCGCTGAATGTTGGCGCTCAGCAGTGGTGATGTCAGCAGTAGTGGTTGTATTCAGCAGTCGTAGCGAGATCAGCAGTCGCTGAGCCGTAGAGAGCATGCTAGCGTGTTTCAGCAGTGAGTAGTTCTACGTCGTCGTTTGGGTTAGTTGGAACGACAGCGTTTTGGATTAGCGAAGAAGACCCAGCTGTGAGTTGCGTTAGCGTCAGCTGTGTGAGAGATATGTTGTAGCATTGATAACAGATGTTGGTTAGTGTTCAGCAGTGAGTAGCGGGTGACGTGTCCAGTTGCGACAGTAATTCTTTGCGACGTTGTTTGAGTTAGTAACGATCGCTGTTGTAGCATAGAGAGATCTATTGCAAGATCTATTTTGCGAGCGGGATTTTCAGCAGTGATAGCTGAAGTCTGGTTGATACTATTTCTTTAGCTGTGAGCAGCTTTGACTTATAAGATACGACTTGGTCTTCGATTTGAGTATCCAGTTTCCATACTTAAAATATTTCCCGATTGCCAAATTCTGTCGCGATACCCTAGCTACTGTTCACTGAACCTTATCTTCTTCGATTGTCGACGGTAGACAGCTCCGACGAGGGCGAGAGTGGTAGCGTTGGACTCCTCTTGCTGAGACGCTTCGTTTGGATATTGTTTTCGAACGTTTTCTTGAAGCTGGTGATGTGTGCGAAAACATCTCCCTTGTGTAGTCTGTTGGCATAAGCGTCGGATTTCGCTCCTAGCTTGTTGGGGTAAGTTCAGATCCTACCTTTAAGCTTGTTAGAGCTTTCTGTGGTGTTATTTGGGGTAGGATAGCGCTGGTGGAGTTGTAGCTCCCAGCTGTTGCTTTTCTGTGCTTCGGTCTTTGAGCAGTTGCTTGTGTTGGCTTAGCAGGTGTGGATCTGCGTCATTGTGGCAACCTGCTTGTAGTAATTGTTGTACAAAGATTTGAGGTACGGATGTGAGCTTGTTTACAGCTTAGGATTGAGCATGGATTATATGCTTGGCTGTGTATGCTCTGTGCTGTTATTATTTGTGCCTGTGTTATAATATCAGCTGTTGCATTTGCATACACGCATCCTGTCGAGCTCTGGTTTGCTAGCTATTCTTGTTCTACTGTATTGAGAGTACCAGGATGCTCTGTTTGTTGGCATACAATGGTGGATCCGGATCCCTTTTCTCGGGGGCGCAGCGGAAATCAAAAATTGCCCCGAGAAACGTTCAATACATTCAAAAACAATAAACATTCATAGGGCGTTTATCGAATTGCTACCTTGTTGGCGTCTAGGTGCCTGGCTCCGACCAGTTTCACGAGTAAACCGGCACTTCAAACGGTCGGCGGCGGTAGATTGTCAATCAGGTCCACGACCGGAATCAGGATTCCTCTGTCAATCTGCACTAGAAGATCTGACGGATTCTGACACGGACGGGAACTCCTCGTCGCGGTGATCGAAACAAGTCCGATCACACTACGAACGAACGGCGGCGGTTTTGGAGCTTGGAGGCTAGGGTTGTGAGATGCAAGTCACTCATTAGTTGCCCTAGGTCAATACTAAGTATAGGTATGATGGGTTTGAACCGGCCCATTGGACCTAGGGCGGGCCCAGTCCAATATATGAACATTCGGTTCATCCGCATCACCGTGGCTTCATCATAATTCCGATCGACGACCAGATCGGACCGATCGAATCAGTTTCCAAAACTGAATATTATGATGCGAAAACAATTTTTCAGATTACCTAGTCCAAAATGACAGTTTTGCCCCTCAACAGTGGGAAATCGCAATTTGACCCCTGTTGACTTTTAGGAAGTCGCACTCACTAAAATTCTCCACATATGCTCAACACATTGAGCTCAGTTTCCGTGCGGGAATCATGAATCCAGTACTTGTGTGACCCTCAATGGTTCAGGGATACAGCTAGCCGTGGGCCCACAACCATTGTGGCTCCGAAATCACAATTTCGGACTTGCCCATCGGATCATGGTAAAGCGCCTAGCAACATCGTCCCATGATCCCCTAGGTATCACTGATAGTGCATGCAAGAACCAGTTGGTCGTGGTTACCGTACAGTACGGTCCTTTCTACACATATATCCCGATCAGATCAACGACCATTGGTAAATCGAGAGTCGCTAGAGATCCGCTGGCTATGCATACATCTTGGAGATCGAATAGTGACATCGCGTGTGTAACTAGGTAAACCCATTTACCTAAAACACATCCAGTACTCCAGAGATTTAAACACTATTATCCCCTCAAATAGCAAAGGATATCCACGCATGAAAGCGAGCGGTGAATTCTCGACAACGAAGCATCGACTCCTACATGCATCGGAACCTCACCCAATCCCGCCGCCTAATGACCCCAAGTGAGTCGACAAACGGGTCAAAGTGAGATGCCTATCATGTAAAGTCTCAATGACGTTTCGAGTAGTGAGGACTAATCAGTACAACCAAGACCTCGGACTTTTCCACTCGACAAATGGTAACCACTTGGAAAGTCCGAACGAGGGTAGTTCGATAGATCATTAGGTCACTATCCATCTGCATGCTCAGAACATCACAATGTTCCCTACCAATGAAACATGGCACTTCGCATCGCATATGCTAGTCTCAAGCTCGGGTGGCCTTATCCTCATTTTGACGGCCCAATCGACTAGGAACGTATTCAGAATACACAATGAGTATTAGATGTGTTTCATGATAGCCATCATATCCACTATCACATCTAACATACACTATGGTGCATTCTAGGTCTTTATCCAACATAATTGTTAACATCATATAACATAATGAAAATAAAGAATGCCATAAATAAATGCGTATTTCATAAATAAAGATTGTCATATATAAGAGTCTATAGAACCCACACGCCACAAGTTGGCTAGTTGGGCATCTACTCTAACAATCTCCCACTTGCCCTATAGCCAACTACTCATCTAACGCAGTCCCATTGTTTCGTGATGTTTTTCAAACAACGGTCCTGGCAAGGGCTTCATAAGTGGATCAGCAACGTTGTCCGCAGAGGCGACTCTCTCAACTGCTATGTCACCTCTAGCCACAATATCCCGGATTATGTGGTATTTTCTCAGTATATGTTTTGATCTTTGGTGAGACCTAGGCTCCTTTGCTTGCGCAACGGCACCCGTGTTGTCGCAGTACACCGGGACTGGACCAACTCCATCAGGAATGACGCCCAACTCTTGGACGAAATTCCTTATCCAAACCGCCTCCTTAGCAGCAGCTGATGCTGCAATGTACTCGGCCTCAATGGTTGAATCCCCGATGGTGTCTTGCTTAAAACTCTTCCAAGAGACAGCACCACCATTGAGCATGAATACAAACCAGAGGTAGACTTCGAATCATCCACGTAACATTGGAAGCTAGAATCAGTGTAGCCTTCCAATTTCAGTTCACCACCCCCATAGACCATGAACATATTCTTAGTCCTTCGCAAGTACTTAAGAATATCCTTCACAGCCTTCCAATGCAATTGGTCGGGGTTGGCCTGGTAGCGGCTCGTGACACTCAGAGCATATGAGACATCCGGTCTAGTCGAGATCATGCCATACATAATGCTACCTGTTGCCGAGGCATATGGCATGGCACACGTGCCATACTCTCTACCTCCTCATCAGTCTTTGGACACATTGACTTAGATAGAGTGATCCCATGGCACATAGGTAGGTGTCTCTCTTGGACTCTTCCATAGAGAACTGCTTAAGTATGGTATCGATGTAGGTGGCTTGGGTGAGTCCGAGCATCCTTTTCGATCTATCTCGATAGATCTGAATTCCCAGAATATAGTATGCTTCACCCATGTCCTTCATCGAGAATCTACTAGACAACCATACTTTAGTTGACTGCAGCATTCCTACATCATTCCCAATGAGTAGAATGTCATCAACGTAAAGTACAAGGAATGTCACAGCGCTTTTAACTACCTTCTTATATACACATGGCTCCTCGGGATTCTTGATGAAACCAAATTCCTTAATTGTTTCATCGAATCTTAGGTTCCAACTCCTCGATGCTTGTTTGAGACCGTAGATCGATCTCTGAAGTTTGCATACCTTATGCTCACTTCCTACAGATGTGAAACCCTCAGGCTGCGTCATATAGATCTCTTCCTTAATGTTTCCATTAAGGAACGCGGTTTTCACATCCATTTGCCATATCTCATAGTCGTACCATGCGGCTATGGCTAGTAAGATTCTAATCGACTTGAACATTGCGACTGGTGAAAATGTTTCATCATAGTCAACACCTTGCCTTTGAGTTTAGCCTTTCGCGATCAGTCGTGCCTTGTAGGTCAGTACCTTACCATCAGGCCCAAGTTTCCTCTTGTATATCCATTTAGATACAATAGTAACAATTCCTTCGGGAGGATTAACAAGAGTCCAAACTTGGTTCGCATGCATTGAGTCAAACTCAGACTGCATTGCTTCAACCCACAAATTAGAATCAGCATCGGAAATTGCCTCCTTGAAAGTCCTTGGATCACATCCAACAACTTGATCACCTTGATCATCTTCAAGGAGGAAACCATATCTTTCAGAAGCCCTAGGAACCCTTTCGGATCTCCTAGGTGCGACCATTTCTGGTACTGGCTCTGTAGGTTCGGGAGATTCACTTGGTACTTCAATTGGTTCTCGAACCTCTTCGAGTTCTACTATTTTGCCCTTTCTATCAAGTAGAAATTCCCTTTCATTAAATGTGGCATTTATAGAAACAAACACTTTTGTTTCACTTGGATAGTAGAAGTAGTATCCAATGGAATTCTTTGGATACCCAACGAAGTAACATAAAATGGATCTCGTATCCATCTTATCTCCCACTGTCTGCTTCACGTAAGCAGGAGATCCCCAAATTCTCATGTATGAGTATTTGGGTGGTTTGCCTATCTACATCTCATATGGAGTCTTATCCACTGCTTTGGTGTGGACATTGTTCAACAACATTACCGCCGTTTCGAGCGTATAGCCCCAAAACGAGGTAGGAAGCTCAGTGAAACTCATCATATACCGAACCATGTCCATCAGAGTTCGGTTACGACGCTCCGCTACACCATTGAGCTGTGGTGTGGCCGGAGGGGTCCACTGTGCGAGAATCCCATTCTCTTTCAGATAGTATTGAAATTCAGCACTCAAGTATTCACCACCTCGATCAGATCGAAGTGCTTTAATACTTTTCCCCAACTGATTTTCTACTTCAGCTTTGAATTCTTTGAACCTTTCAAAGGATTCAGACTTGTGCTTCATTAATTACAAGTACCTATACATAGAGTAATCATCGGTAAAGGTGATGAAGTATGTGTGACCGTACTTAGTACCAATACTAAGCGGACCACACACATCAGTATGGATCAAATCCAATAGGCCTTGGGTACGTTCAGGCTTGCCCTTGAAGGGTTGTTTAGTCATCTTTCCCTTGAGACAAGATTTACAAGTCGGTAGGGAGTTAATGTCTGAAAGATCAAACATGTCACTCCTAACTAACTTGTTCATCCTACTTAGAGAAATATGACCTAGCCTAGCGTGCCAAAGTTGTGCTGGGTTTAAACTATTGTATTTCCTTTTAATTGTTGTTGTATGTGTTTCCACATCGCGAGTTGGAACTTCTCTAAATGTAGAACACACCTTTTGCAGTTCGCAACTGCTCGAGGTAATCCTTACAGTTCCTCCTCCAATGTCCAGGCTTGTGACAGTGGTGGAAAACATCCTCAGATTTGTTTGGCTTGGAAGCCTTTGTCTTGGGCTACTTGGTGGGCTTTTTCCTCCTTCGCAGGGGCAGAACGCTTCTTACCCTTGCGTTTGGGCCCCTTCTTCGCAGAGGAAGAAGAGCCTATAAGGAGGACGGGCTTGTCCTTCTTTGTGGTTCCCTCAAACACGACCAGCATGTTAACCACCTCTTCGAGGGTGGCTGCCAGCTTGTTCATGTTGAAGTTGACCACAAAGGGGTTGAATGCAGCGGGTAGTGAGAGTAGAAGCACATCCACAGACAGCTCGTGTGGAAGTGTGATATCAAGGCCCGCCAGCTTTTCAACGAGCCCAATCATACGAACCCCATGCTCGCGGACCGAAGTCCCATCGCGCATGCGGCTCGTCATAAGCTCCTTGACAGCGGTGAACCTCTCATGTCGAGAGTTCTCCCCATACAGTTCCTTGAGATGAAAGAGTATGTCAGCAGCATACTTTGTCTTCTCAAAGCACCGTTGCATTTTGTTGGACATCGATGCCATCACATAGCATCGAGTCTTAAGCTCGTCGTCCCACCATTGTTGAGGCGTAGTCAGCTCCTCAGGGCATATATAGGCAGGGGCTTCCTTCGGAGGGCTCTTCTCTATCATATAAAGAAGTTTCTCCGAAGCCAACACAATGTTGAGGTTTCGAAGCCAGTCTTGGTAGTTCAGACCGATGAACTTGTTGATATCCAGTATAGCAGCGAGTGGGTTTTTGATCGAAGACATTATAAAGCAGTTTATACTGAAAAGAAAAACAGACATACATTACTAACTATTTATGAAAATCGCTAAGACATAAAACAAGGTCATTTAGTTTTATGAATTACCCTCCCACTATTTTAACGATTTCACCACCCTCTAATGAAATCGGGAAAGCAAGTTTCCTTAGTGGGTACACAGAGTCCAATCAAGTGATCATGGTCCCGAATAATATCAGCCAACCATGACCCTTAAAAGGTAGAGTTCAATTGCAACCGGTGCAACCTCCATGTATTTTACCTCACGTCCAGTAAGGGCCCAATAATATGACGCCGTTTACTATCACGTGTCAAGATGACCCACCAATGTTGAGTCGTGAAGGACGGTCCCCTTATCCCCAATAATATGAGCCAACGTTAAAGGGAGTTCCAACCGACTCACGACAATTGTCAATGGCGTGGACAGCTTTCCGGCATACATAACCCCCTCAATAATATGAGTCGGGCCATGTATGCGGGTAGCATTGGCGTACACCCATTGTTGATGAAAGTAGGGATAATTTAAACAGATTTAAATCCCCTTAGTTTATCGAATAAACTTTTAATCTTGATATCAGTTTTAAATCGTTTTTAAAACGAGGGATTTTATTTTTGAAAAATTTGGTCTCATGCAATTTTAAATCACAATTTAAAACACGCGGATTCAACATATATCAAATATATAACTAACTTTGGGTTGATCGATCGCGAGAGCTATGCGGTCCGTGGTTGCCAGAACGGACCTGGGTCGAATCCTAGGTGAAATACAATATGCAATGCAATCCTATTACAATTGCTTCCGGTTTTACAGATCTTCGGTCTTCAATATCTTTGATCGTCATTTCCACCGTCTTCAATTGTCCTCCCACTAAATCTAGTAATTTACATTTAAATTTCCATGACAAGTAAAGGATACAATTCTCAAGGGGTGGGAACGGGCCATAAACAGACCCACTTTATATGATAAAGCAACAATATTTTACAACCGAAATCGCAAAACCTAAAGCATATACCTAACACATTGGGCACGGCTCTCGATCATCCCAAACATGCAATCAATCTAATTAATATGCATAAATTTAAATAATCAAATTATTTACCCACAAAATCATATTTTCATTACAAAATCGTATTTTATAATAAAATCGCATTTTGTCGATAAAATCATATTTTAATCAACAAATTCATATTTTAATTATAAAATCATATTTCATAATCAAAATCATATTTTGCAATTTTAATTGCATCATATTGGGCTTAAAACGATTTTAGGCCCAAAATTTCAAAAATTTCAAAATCGACAAAAATTGGCCCAATATCGAATATCGGCCCAAAAACTTCATGGGCTGCCCGGGACAGGCCCGAACAATACCTAGAAGAAAACAGCCATCTCAAAGCTGCCGGGAAGTTCGCCGGACGGCGGCCGCACGGTGGCAGCCGTCGCCAACATTGCGTGCGGCGCATGGCCTAAGTATAGGTATGATGGGTTTGAACCGGCCCATTGGACCTGGGGCGGGCCCAGTCCAATATATGAACATTCGGTTCATCCGCATCACCGTGGCTTCATCATAATTCCGATCGACGATCAGATCGGACCGATCGACTCAGTTTCCAAAACTGAATATTATGATGCGAAATTTTTTTTTCAGATTACCTAGTCCAAAATTACAGTTTTGCCCCTCAACAGTGGGAAATCGCAATTTGACCCCTGTTGACTTTTAGGAAGTCGCACTCCCTAAAATTCTCCTCATATGCTCAACACATTGATCTCAGTTTCCGTGCGGGAATCATGAATCCAGTACTTGTGTGACCCTCAATGGTTCAGGGATACAGCTAGCCGTGGGCCCACAACCATTGTGGCTCCGAAATCACAATTTTGGACTTGCCCATCGGATCATGGTAAAGCGCCTAGCAACATCGCCCCATGATCCCCTAGGTATCACTGATAGTGCCTGCAAGAACCAGTTGGTCGTGGTTAGCGTACAGTACGGTCCTTTTTACACATATATCCCGATCAAATCAACGACCATTGGTAAATCGAGAGTCGCTAGAGATCCGATAGCTATGCATACATCTTGGAGATCGAATAGTGACATCGCGAGTGTAACTAGGTAAACCCATTTACCTAAAACACATCCAGTACTCTGGCCAGAGATTTAAACACTATTATCCCCTCAGATAGCATAGGATATCCACGCATGAAAGCGAGCGGTGAATCCTCGAGAACGAAGCATCGACTTCTACATGCATCGGGACCTCACCCAATCCCGCCGCCTGACCCCAAGTGAGTCGGCAAATGGGTCAAAGTGAGATGCCTATCATGTAGAGTCTCAATGACGTTTCGAGTAGTGAGGACTAATCAGTACAACCAAGACCTCGAACTTTTCCACTCGACAAATGGTAACCACTTGGAAAGTCCGAACGAGGGTAGTTCGATAGATCACCAGGTCACTATCCATCTGCATGCTCAGAACATCACAATGTTCCCTACCATTGAAACATGGTACTTCGCATTGCATTCTAGGTCTTTATCCAACATAATTGTTAACATCATATAACATAATGAAAATAAAGAATGCCATAAATAAATGCGTATTTCATAAATAAAGATTGTCATATATAAGAGTCTATAGAACCCACACGCCACAAGTTGGCTAGTTGGGAATCTACTCTAACAATGTTCAAGGACGAGCGGGTAGTTCCCGTATACCTTGGAGGTTGAGCGGGTAACTCTCGTAACTCATTCTCCCTGGGTTTGTTAGCTGCTATGAGCAGAGTGGGTAGCTCCCACATCTCATGAGTGAGAAACAGCAGGTGGAGTTGTTTGTTGGCATCAGGTACTGTGTATTGGAGACGAGTGGGTAGCTCCGATATGCTCGGTACACCATCTCGTGGCCACTACTGATTGTTCCTTTGATCAGACCTTGATGTTGAGCTGTTTTTGAGCTGTTGTTGAGATCCTTTGGCTCCCTGATTTCGGTTGTAGCCTTGATCCCTTGCATATTTATGTGTTGCTTTCCTTATGTTGTTTATTGCTGCTCTCCGTACTGGGTTTTGACCCCGATGTCGCTCTGGGGCTTGTGTATGCCTGTGTGTGTTTTCAGGTTTCCCAGGTTTCTCTGCTGGTCGTGGCTTTGACCCAGCTGGAAGTGCCCCTGGAGGTGGATAGAGTGTCCTAGTTAGCGTATATCATATATGTACTAGTACTGTTAGCCGGGGATTGCCCTGTGCTTTTTGGATTGTGTTATCCATTCTAGTACTGGTATTTGTATTTGTTTAAATGTTGTACTTTTGTATCGAGTGTTTATAAAATACTGGGATTATTTTAAGTATGATTGTATTTTAATTTATATGTTTTAAACCGTCAGGCCAAAGCGAAAATTTTAAGACACTTTTTGTATGCTTCCGCTATTGTTGCGTGAGTAGAGCACGAGGCCTGACATCTTCAGTTGTCTGGAAGCATGGGTAATAACCATCTTATCTTGCATAAAATCAGCACCGAAACCCGTCTTTGTTACATTTGAGAATATAGCATAATTCCCTCTACCAGATGGCAGGGTTGAAAAAGTGACTTCTATCAACGCTTGCTTAAATCTATCAAAACTGGATGGACACTCAG
This sequence comes from Dorcoceras hygrometricum, assembly GCA_001598015.1. Taxonomy (NCBI): domain Eukaryota; kingdom Viridiplantae; phylum Streptophyta; class Magnoliopsida; order Lamiales; family Gesneriaceae; genus Dorcoceras; species Dorcoceras hygrometricum. The sequence goes on from KV013969.1 coordinate 195,552, forward strand.
GGTCCATAAAAATAGTTATCATTTTTCTTAATCAAAGTCATTAAAAGGAATAGCTATCTTCGAACTCCTTTGACAAAACATGGGTAAGAACCCGCAACTCCTAAGGAACTACAAATCTCTGTAATACTCTTAGGTACAAGACACTTCTGAACTGTTTATACTTTCAATGGGTCTACTTTTAAACCGTTCTTAAAAAATAAGTGAGAAATAAATGCAACCTTACGAAGCCAACATTCATCCTTACTAAACATAGCAAAATGTTGCTTAATTCTCAAAATTTGCAATACACGTCTAAGCTGATCTTAATGTTCTTCTCTATTCTGGAAGTTGATTATATTGTTGTCTATAAATAGTATACGATCTTCTCTAAGAAAAGTTGGAACAATCTAATCATTAAATCCTTAAATTTTTAAGGTGCAAATCCTACAAAGGCATCACTAGAAATTCTTAATGTTCATAGTGCGTTCTGAAAGCTGTCTTGTAAACGTATGCTTCTTAAATCTTCTGCTGGTGATATCCAGATCGTATATCCACTTTAGAAATTACATTGCACCTAAAAATGATCAAACATATCGGCGATCCTAGAGAGAGGATACTTAATCTTGATTGTTAACTTATTCGACTCCCTACAGCCGATGCATAAACGCATACTATCGTGTTTCTTGACAAACATCACTGGGCTCCTCAAAGTGAAGTAATAGGACGAATGAAACCTTTATCTAGTAGATCATGAATTCAATCCCTTAACTCTTTTATCCCAAAGGTTCAAGTATAAACGGTTGCTTAGATATAGGAGTAGCTCAAGATACTAAGTCAATTGCAAATTCCAGCTCTCGATCTGGTGGCAAATCAGCTATGTCATCTGAAAAAACGTCTGGAAAAACTTATTCACTACTTTAACTTCTAGAATCTCTGGTTTCATATCTTCTACTTCTGATAATGCACTAACAAAAAGACCTTGATATTCCTTCCTTAAAAAAGCTCGGAGCTTTCAGAGCTGATATCAGCTTAGGGGTTCTATCAATGCTAACAACTCGATACAGAATGGGCTGCTGGATGGTTTAACTTCTACCGTTCTTTGCCTAAAATGAAAAACTAATTCGTACTTTTTCAGGCCTCGTGCTCACAACAGAGATAAACAACGCACAAACAAGCGGAAGCTAATAAAAAGCGGTTAAAATTTTTGCTTTTGGCCTGACGGTTTAAAACAATATAATTTAAAATACAACAATACTTAAAATTGATATCCCGGTTTATAAAATCAACCAATCAAAGGTTACAACATACAATCAAACAGCACAGAAAACGGCATCCCAAGGCTAACACCCAACTACAATCATAAAAGCATCACCCGGGACATCCCACCCGCGGTGATACCAGTGCATACAATTAATACACATAACTGGGACACTCTAACCACCTCCTGGGGCACCTCCAGCTGGGTTAAACCCACGACCAGCTGTAAAACCTGAGTTCCCTGAAAATAAACACAACAAGGAAAACAACCAAGCCCCAGAGGGACATGGGGTCAAACCCCAGTACGGAGAGCAACTGAAATAGCTAAAGGAAAGCATAAGCTAAAATGCAGATTATATGCATGAGACACCGGATAACAACTGAATGCTTCAACTGAAAAGGGAGCCATGGAACTCAAACATAGCTCCATAAGATCTGCAACGAATCAGTGGCCATGGGGTGCGTTCAAAGTATGGTAATGAGCCACTCGCCTTGACACTACACCCGAATACCAGATGCATCAAACAACTCAACCTGCTGTTGCCTCACCCATGAACTGTGGTAGTTAACCACTCGGCGCATGGTGGCTAACAGATCCCAGTAGGGAGATGAGAGTGTGGTATTTCCACTCGCCCTCGCATCCTGGTAAGAAACAACAGCGCAATGCAACAAGATACAAGGCCGCAAGATACGATACACGAGGGATTTGAATATGTATGAACAAATGCGTGTATGTAGTTCACATAAAAACAACTAGCATAACACAAATGCATAGCAAGAAATGTTCACAGAAACATCCCAACAGCCTCACATTATATCTCACGCAACTTCCAAGCTACCACAAGCTCAAATCCGTACTTTATATTTCTGTGCAACAGTCACCACAAATACAAGCCCGAGAGATTCAATTCCAACACCTGCCGAAGAAAATACATACAAAACCATCTCAGGCATACACAGAGGGTCACGGCCATAAACAGAAACTCACGGCTGGGAGTCACGCACTCAAACCAGCTATCATCCTACTCAACAACTCAATAGGAAGCTTAACTTAAGGCTAGGAACAAGATCTTATCAAATACAAACGAAGTTCTAACTGAACTACGCAACACAGGAACAGGGCAGCAACTTCGCGCTCCACAACTAGCCAACCACAGCCTCCAAGACTGGTATAGGATGAAAGAACTTCTCGAGAGGAGTCCAATGCTACCTCGATCGTGAAAACGGTGACCGGAATCAACGGGAAATCACCGGAGAAACTCACGGTGAACAGTACTAGGGTTCGAGAAACAGAGGTCGACAGTCGGGAGAATATTTCGCTAAGTATGGGATCTGGTGCTAAAAATCGAAGACCAATTCTTCCTTAAATACATCTCTCAACTGCTGAAATTTGGTTAAAATGTCCACCGACAAAACCAGCAGTTGCGCTACTAAAATCCCAACCGCAGTCGCATAACAACCAACGGCTGATACAAATATACCAGATGCCAAAATCAAAACTCTGCGTTCCAACTAATTTAGACGGCATCGTATAGCCCAACGGTTGGATTCCTTACAAACCAAAAACTGGTACCAGACGTCGCGTTCCAATAAAATCAAATGGTGTCGCATAACCCCAGCGTCTGGATTTCTTAGCGTTAACCAAAACGACGTCGCACATCCTACGTCATCCAGTCGCTAAATCTCGCGCAAAACAACCAGACGCAAGCTACAGGAAATTTGACTGACGTTGACGTCTGCTCTCAATGAAACAAACAACCAGAAGACGCACACGCGAACAAATCTCTTGCAGCTGGTACCCAAAACGGCGTCGTACCAACTTAACTAAACGTTGTCGTTTCTCGCTCGATACAAAACACGCTAAAACAACGTCTGATCAACAAAACGCGCTACCAGACTTCACCTAAATGATGACGTTTAGATATCTTGAGCCACCAATTACACACTGTGACTGGATTTCACCACCGACCATCTTTCACCACAAAACCAGATATCACCACAAAATACCAAAATTTCCAGAATTGCTTTAAACACTGATTAATCCAACAATTAATCTCATTATTGATTTCCAGGTCTCACATACTTAGTAACCAAGCCATTCCCAAAATTAAATCAAACTCAAACATGGGTAATACTATCAAATCTGCATACCCGAGATACCCCTGCATCTTAAGCTCTATGTCGTGAAATATACTATTGGTTAATCAACTTTATCCCATGATTCGTTCACAACACCTGTCACTAATACATCAGGTTGTATAGGTAGTTTCTTATTAAAAACTTCTGATACAACAAATATGATAATGGGTTGCACAGACTCTAACAAAACTACTGTAGGCATACTAAAGATAACAAGTTTTACCTATAACTACTATAGAGTCTGGTTTAGCCTGATTTGCTGTCATCACATAGGATCTTCCGGTGATGAGTTGTTTAGAATGCTAACAAAACCTAGTGATGTGGCCTGAATTACCACATTTGTAACACACATTCTGGCCAACTCGGCATTGCCAGTGTGATCCCTTTGACAAATGGGACAAACTTGCCTACTAACAATCTGAGGAACTACATTGGTTGATTAGGGAAATTCCTTAGCGAAGTGACCTGGAGCGCCGCAACTGTCTCACATACCCTGTCCAGCTCTACACTGTCCAACATGATTTTTGTGACATTTTTATGACAAGATGGTTTGTTGCTTATCTTAGGAACTGAGTTGAGTGATTGAGGTTGTTGCCTTTGGGGTTTCTACTTATCGGTCTTTGGTCGTTTGGACAACCTCTGGTGTCTAAGATGAAAAGCCTGGCGTTTCTGTCGGAGCCTAAAACTCTCTTGAGGATCCTTATGACTAGATCCCTGGCCCGAAAGGTTGACCACCCTCTTGACTCGACTGCCCTACAAACTGCTCTAATGGTGGGGCCATTGCTGCTAAATCACGTGGATTTCCATCTGAGCTGACGCCTTCAGTGGTGATGTCCCTCTCTCTCTACCTCTACCTCATCCTGATATATCTGAACTAGCCCAAATCCACCACAAGACTATCATGAAAAAATCTATATACTAGAACATGAACATGAACATAAAACTCACAGGTTAACTGATGCGGCTGGAGAGAACTGTCTCGGACTGGAAGAAGTCTCAAGGACCATGCTCTGATACCAATTGTAACGACCAATTTTTTTTAATTGAAATTATGTTTGGGGATTGAATTTAATGATACTCTAAATTTGCACTTGGTCGAAAGATTACTAGCCAAATGCTTTTTGTCTAAATTGCGATATTTAAGAAATTTCAGATTTCAACTTAGAAACAACTAAGAACATATAAACTATGCGGAGTTCAAACAAAAAAAATTAAGAAGTGATTCCACTCGATTTGCGAAAAAACTGTATATGTCTTTCAGATTACATTCAATAAACGATGAAGTAATATGAAATGTTCAAAAGTTGTATCTAATCTTCTATACTACAAAATAATCTGCAAACTGAAACAGCAGGGAAACGAGTGTCCACGATAAACACCCTGATCTGATCTAGCTCGCACCAACCAGCAACCTCTAAAATAGATCACCTACACTTAGGAAAACTATTGAGCCTAGAGGCTCAACAGGCAAATTTGGATATAATGAAGGTAGGCAATGTTAGAGTAGATGCCCAACTAGCCAACTTGTGGCGTGTGGGTTTTATAGACTCTTGTACAAACAATCTTTATATATGATATTCGCATTTTCTTATATGGCATTCTTTACTTTCATTATGTGTGTAATGATTTACAATTGTGTTGAGTAAAGACCTAGAATGCACTAAAACGTATGTTAGATGTGATAGTGGGTATGACGGCTATCATGAAACACATCTAATAGTCGCTGTGTATTCTGAACATGTTCCTAGTCGATTGGGCCGTCAAAATGAGGATAAGGCCACCCGAGTTCGAGACTAGTATCTGCGATGCGAAGTACCATGTTTCATTGGTAGGAAACATTGTGATGTTCTGAGCATGCAGATAGATAGTGACCTGGTGATCTATCGAACTACCCTCCTTCGGACTTTCCAAGTGGTTACCATTTGTCGAATGGATAAGTCCGAGGTCTTGGTTGTACTGATTAGTCCTCACGACTCGAAACGTCATTGAGACTCTACATGATAGGCGTCTCACTTTGACCCGTTTGCCGACTCACTTGGGGTCATAAGGCGTCGGGATTGGGTGAGACCCCGATGCATGTAGGAGTCAATGCATCGTTGTCGAGGATTCACCGCTCGCAGACATGTGTGGATATCCTATGCTATCTGAGGGGATAATAGTGTATAAATCTCTGGCCAGAGTACTAGAAGTGTTTTAGGTAAATGTGTTTACCTAGTTACACTCGCGATGTCACTATTCGATCACCAAGATGCATGCATAGCTATCGGATCTATAGCGACTCTCGATTTACCAATGGTCGTTGATCTGATCGGGATATATGGATTGAAAGGACCGTACTGTACGCTAACCACGACCGACTGGTTCTTGCAGGCACTATCAGTGATACCTAGGGGATCATGGGGCGATGTTGCTAGACGCTTTACCATGATCCGTTGGGAAGGTCCGGAATTGTGCTTCCGGAGCGACAATGGTTGTGGGACCACGACTAGCTGTATCCCTGAACCATTGAGGGTCACACAAGTACTGGATTCGAGATTCCCGCACGGATATTCAGCTCAATGTGTTGAGCATGAGAAGAAGATTTTGGGGAGTGCGACTTCCTAAAAGTCAACAGGGGTCAAACCGGGATTTGACGCTGTTGAGGGGCAAAACGGTCATTTTGCAATTTAGGGTTAGATGATCTGAAAAATAGTTTTTCACATCATAACATTCAGTTTTGGAAACTGAGTCGATCGGTCCGATCTGATCGGCGATCGGAGTTACGATGAAGTCGCAGCGATAGATATCGTCATTTGGACCCGGGCCCGTTGGACCGGTCCAAGTCCATCTTTAAGTCTATTTAATGGGACTTAATGACTTCATTAATTACAACTACATCTCATAACCCTAAACCTAGTTGCTTTAGCCGCCACCCTCCTCACTCTCACGCCGCCGCCGCCGCCGACCCACGCGCCGCCGCCGTCGCCGCCGTCTTCGCCGGAAATTGTTCCGGCCTAGTTTTTCGAGGAGTATTCGTTTGTGCTGATCTCGTCAGGGCTTCTAGTGCAGCCTGACGAAGGAGTCTCGGATCTGGTCGTGGATAGGATTGGCGTAAACTACCGCAATCTACCGAGAAGAGCCGGATTATTGTAATACCGGATGGAGCCAGGCACAAGTGCCAGCGAGGTAACCCGCTTAAACGCCCAATGTATGACAATTATGAATTGTTGTTTCGTATTGATCGTCTCCCGGCACCTGTTTATGTTCTTCCGCTGCCTAGCCGGGGGCGGAATTCTTTAACGTTGGCTCATATTATTGGGGACGTTAAGGGGACCGTCCTTCGCGACTCAACATTGATGGGTCATCTTGACACGTGATAGTAAACGGCGTCATATTATTGGGCCCTTACTGGACGTGAGGTGAATACATGGGGGTTGCAATCGGAAACTACCTTTTGGGGGTCATGGATGGCTGATATTATTCGGGTCCATGGTCGTTTGATTGGGCTCCGTGTACCCACTAAAGAAACCTGTTTTCTCGATTTCATTAGAGGGTGGTGAAATCGTTAAAATAGTGGGAGGGTAATTCATAAAACTTAATGACCATGTTTTATGTCTTAGCTTGTATCTTTATATAGTCAGTAATGCATGTCTGTTTTCTTTTCCAGTATAACTGCTATAAAATGGTTTCGATGAAAAATCCACTTGCTGCTATACTGGATAGCAACAGGTTCACTGGTCTTAACTACCAAGACTGGCTCCGCAACCTTAATCTTGTTTTGGCTTCGGAGAAGCTTGTCTATACGATAGAGAAGTCTCCTTCGGAAGAAACCCCTGCCTGTATCAGCCCTGAGGAGCTGACAACGCTTAACCAATGGCGTGACGATGAGGTTAAAGCTCGGTGCTATGTGATGGCATCGATGTCCAATGAAATGCAAGGGCGTTTTGAGAAGACGAAGTATGCTGCTGACATACTTCATCATCTCAAAGAACTGTACGAGGAGAACTCTCGACATGAGAGGTTCACGGCTGTCAAGGAGCTGATGACGAGCCGCATGCGCGATGCGAATTTGGTCCGCGAGCATGGGTTTCGCATGATTGGGCTCATTGAAAAGCTGTCGGGCCTTGATATCGCACTTCCACGTGAGCTGTCTGTGGATTTACTTCTCCTCTCACTACCTGCTGCATTTGACCCCTTTGTGGTCAAATTCAACATGAACAAGCTGGAAGCCACTCTTGAAGAGGTGGTGAACATGCTTGTAGTGTTCGAAGGGACCATAAAGAAGGACAAACCCGTCCTCCTTCTGGGTTCTTCTTCTTCTGCGAAGAAAGGACCCAGACGCAAGAGCAAGAAGCGTTCTGCTCCTGCAAAGGAGGAAAAGTCTGCCAAGAAGCCGAAGGCAAAGGCTTCTAAGCCTAACAAGAGCGAGGACGTCTGCCACCACTGCCACAAGGATGGGCATTGGAAGAGGAACTGCAAGGAGTACCTCGAGCAGTTGCGAACTGCAAAAGGTATGTTCTATATTGAAATAAATATGTCTCTAAATTCAACTTCTTGGGTACTTGATACCGGATGTGGATCTCATATCTGCAATGTTTGCAGGTGATGACAAGAAGTCGACGTCTAAGAGAGGGTGAGACCCACTTGAGGCTAGGCAATGGAGCAAGGGTTGCTGCAGTAGCTATAGGGGATATTGTTTTATTTCTGTCTTCAGATTTTAAGTTGTTGCTACGAGACGTTTTATTTGTTCCTGAATTAATTAAAAACATTATTTCTATTCCTATGCTAGATAGAGATGGATATTCTTGTATGTTTGCTAATTCGATTTGCAATATTTACAAGAATGAATGTTTAATTGGAATTGGGGAACGCGAAAACGATCTATACACCTTAAAGTTAAAAGACGTTCCAACTCGCGATGTCGAAACACACACAACAACGATTAAACGGAAACACGATAACTTAAACCCAGCACAACTTTGGCACGCTAGGCTAGGTCACATTTCCCTAAGCAGGATGAACAAGTTTCTGAAAGGAGACCAAGCAACCCTTCAAGGGCAAGGGTGAACGTGCCCAAGGCCTATTGGATTTGATCCATACTGATGTGATGTGTGCAGGCGTCGGGATTGGGTGAGACCCCGATGCATGTAGGAGTCGATGCATCGTTGTCGAGGATTCACCGCTCGCAGACATGCGTGGATATCCTATGCTATCTGAGGGGATAATAGTGTATAAATCTCTGGCCAGAGTATAGAAGTGTTTTAGGTAAATGTGTTTACCTAGTTACACTCGCGATGTCACTATTTGATCTCCAAGATGTATGCATAGCTATCGGATCTATAGCGACTCTCGATTTACCAATGGTCGTTGATCTGATCGGGATATATGGATTGAAAGGACCGTACTGTACGCTAACCACGACCAACTGGTTCTTGCAGGCACTATCAGTGATACCTAGGGGATCATGGGGCGATGTTGCTTGACGCTTTACCATGATCCGTTGGGCAAGTCCGGAATTGTGATTCCGGAGCCACAATGGTTGTGGGCCCACGGCTAGCTGTATCCCTGAACCATTGAGGGTCACACAAGTACTAGATTCGAGATTCCCGCACGGATACTCAGCTCAATGTGTTGAGCACGACAAGAGGATTTCGGGAAGTGCGACTTCCTAAAAGTCAACAGGGGTCAAACTGGGGTTTCCCGCTGTTGAGGGGAAAAACTGTCATTTTGCACTGGGGTTCTGAAAAATTTTTTTCAGATCATTGTATTCAGTTTCGGAAACTGAGTCGATCGGTCCGATCTGATCGGCGATCGGAGTTACGGTGAAGTCTCGTTGATGGAGATGAAACGAATGTTCATCCGTTGGACCCGGGCCCGTTGGGCCGGATCCAAATCCATCACCTATTTTATTTAATATAGAATTATGACTTATCCTAAATACAACTCATGCACTAAACCCTAACCCTAATCTCTATAGCCGCCCCTCCTCTCTCAAACGCCGCCGCCGCCCGTCTTCGCCGGAAATTCGTTTCCGGCCAATTCGATGAGGAGAATCCATTCGTGCTGATCTCGTCAGTCCTTCTAGTGCAGGCTGACGAAGGAGTCTCGTTTCTGGTCATGGACCGGATTGGCGATATCTACCGCAGTCTACCGAGAAGAGCCGACGTTATTGTAACTACGGTTGGAGCCAGGCACAAGTGCCAGCAAGGTAGTGGTTTTGAACCCCCTATGTATGTCGATAATTGTTATTGAATTTTTCGTATTGATCGTCTCCCGGCTTTTATTCTATTTTCTTCCGCTGCCTCGCCGGGGGGCGGATCCGGATCCCCAACAGTGGTATCAGAGCCAGTGTTTTTCGGATCTGATCAATACATATGCCATAATTGTATCTAACATTGAATTTCAGATTTGGAATCGATCGGAAATCAAAATTCATCGAATCTCGGCCACGCCGCCGCCGCATGCGACGGCGCCCCTCCTCCTCGCACGCACTCGTGTGCGCGACTTGCTTGATGGCCGCTCGACGTTGCACTGATTGGTCGACGCTTGCTGGCCTGTGGCGGAGTGATGGGCGGCGCTTTGTTGCAGATTCTCGCACGAGGAGGCGCACGGTGGCGCACTGGCTGGGCGACGACGCGCGCTGGCCGCGCGATTGCACAAAAACTGGCCGGCTGCTGCCGCACCTTGCCTCGACTCGTTGCGCGATGATGGCTGGAGGCGTACCGCCACGAAGCGACGCTGCTGGACGACTCGTGAGGCGCGCTGGTTGCGCACGATGCGCGCTGGCCGCGCGACGTGGTGCGCGGCGTCGTTCGTTGCCGCCGCGATCTTCGTGGTGGTGGCGCCGCCGCCGGCCGCCTCTCCGGCGAGTCTCCGGCGATGTCGTGACGGCTGGTCTGATATCTTCTAGGGTTTGGTTCGGGCCTGTCCCGGGCAGCCCGTGAAGTTTT
>KV013970.1:22710-46111 GCA_001598015.1 Dorcoceras hygrometricum
TGTAAAACCGGAAGCTAATGTAATAGGATTGCATAGCATACTGCATTTCACCTAGGACTGGACCTAGATCCGTGCTTGGCAACCACGGATCGCATAGCTCTCGCTTATCGATCATCCCAATTGTATATGAGATATATATATATCTTGTTGAATCCGCGTTTTTAAATTTGATTTAAAATTATTGAGCCAAATTTCAAAATTAAAATCCCTCATTTTAAATTTGATTTAAAATTTATATCAAGATTAAATGTTTATTCGATAAACTAAGGGAATTTAAATATTGTTTAAAATTTCCTACCTTCCATGAACAATGGGTGTACGTCGATGCTATCCGTATACATGGCACATCTCATATTATTGAGGGGGTTATGTATGCCGGAAAGCTGTACACGCCATTGACACTTGCTGGGAGTCAGTTGGAACTCCCTTTAACGTTGGCTCATATTATTGGGGACGTTAAGGGGACCGTCCATCACGACTCAACATTGATGGGTCATCTTGACACGTGATAGTAATCGGTGTCATATTATTGGGCCCTTACTGGACGTGAGGTAAATACATGGAGGTTGCACCTGTTGCAATTGGACTCTACCTTTTGGGGGTCATGGTTGGCTGATATTATTCGGGACCATGATTTTTTGATTGGACTCTGTGTACCCACTAAGGAAACTTGCTTTCTCAATTTCATTAGAGGGTGGTGAAATCGTTAAAATAGTGGGAGGGTAATTCATAAAACTAAATGACCTTGTTTTATGTCTTAGCGTTTTTCATAAATAGTCTGTAATGCATGTCTGTCTTTCTTTTTAGTAAACTGCTATTACAATGTCTTCAATCAAAAATCCACTTGCTGCTATACTGGATAACAACAAGTTCACTGGTTTGAACTACCAAGATTGGCTTCGAAACCTCAAAATTGTTTTGGCTTCGGAGAAACTTCTCTACACGCTAGAGAAGACTCCTCCGAAGGAAGCCCCTGCCGATGTCAGTCCTGAGGAACAGGCAAAGCTGGACAAATGGTGGGACGATGAACTTAAGGCACGGTGCTATGTTATAGCATCAATGTACAACGAAATGCAGCGGCGTTTTGAGAAGACGGAGTATGCTGCTGGCATACACCTTCATCTCAAGGAGCTGTATGGGGAGAACTCTCGGACTGAGAGGTTCACTACTGTCAAGGAACTCATGACGAGCCGCATGCGCGAGGGGACTTCGGTCCGCGAGCATGGGGTTCGTATGATTGGGCTCATTGAGAAGCTAGTGGGCCTTGATATCACGCTTCCACATGAGCTGTTTGTGGATCTGCTTCTCCTCTCTCTCTCTGCTGCATTCGACCCCTTTGTGGTCAACTTTAACATGAACAAGCTGGAAGCCACCCTTGAAGAGGTGGTGAACATGCTTGTCGTGTTCGAGGGGACCATAAAGAAGGACAAGCCCGTCCTCCTTATGGGATCTTCTTCCTCTGCGAAGAAGGGGCCCAAACGCAAGGGTAAGAAACGTTCTGCCCCTGCGAAGGAGGAAAAGCCCACCAAGAAGCCCAAGGCAAGGAATTCAAAGCCAAATAAATCTGAGGATGTTTGCCACCACTGCCACAAGCCTGGGCACTGGAGGAGGAACTGCAAGGAGTACCTCGAGCAGTTGCGAACTGCAAAAGGTATGTTCTACATTGAAATAAACATGTCTCTTAATTCGACTTCTTGGGTACTTGATACCGGATGTGGATCTCATATCTGCAATGATTTGCAGGTGATGACAAGAAGCCGGCGTCTTAGAGAGCGTGAGACCCACTTGAGGCTTGGCAACGGAGCAAGGGTTGCTGCTGTAGCTATAGGAGATGTTTATTTATTTCTGTCTTCAAATTTTAAGTTGTTATTGAGAAACGTTTTATTTGTTCCCAAATTAATAAAGAACATTATTTCTGTTTCTATGCTTGATAGTGATGGATATTCTTGTAATTTTACCAATTCGATCTGCAATATATACAAGAATGAATGTTTGATTGGAATTGGGGAACGCGAAAACGATCTATACACCTTAAAATTAAAAGAAGTTCCAACTCGTGATGTGGAAACACATACAACAACTATTAAAAGGAAAAACGATAGCTTGAACCCGGCACAACTTTGGCACGCTAGGCTAGGTCATGTTTCCTTGAATAGGATGAACAAGTTGGTTAGGAGTGACATGTTTGATTAACTCCCTACCGACTTGTGAGTCTTGTATCAAGGGAAAAATGACTAAACAACCCTTCACGGGCAAGCCTGAACGTGCTCAAGGCCTATTGGATTTGATCCACACTGACGTATGTGGCCCACTTAGCATTGGTACTAAGTACAGTCACACATACTTCATCACCTTTACCGAATGGGTACTTGTAATTAATGAAGCACAAGCCTGAATCCTTTGAAAAGTTCAAAGAATTCAAGGATGAAGTAGAAAATCAGTTGGGAAAAGTATTAAAACACTTCAATCCGATCGAGGTGAAGAATACTTGAGTGCTGAATTTCAAGACTATCTTAAGCAGAATGAGATTCTCTCACAGTGGACCCTTTCGGCCACACCACAACTCAATGGTGTAGCGGAGCGTCGTAATCAAACCTTGATGGACATGGTTCGATCTATGATGAGATTCACTGATCTTCCCACCTCGTTTTGGGCTATGCGCTCAAAACGGCGGTAATGTTGTTGAACAATGTCCACACCAAGGCGGTGGATAAGACTCCATATGAGATATGGATGGGCAAGCCACCCAAATACACATACATGAGGATTTGGGGATGTCCTGCTTACGTGAAGCAGACAGTGGGAGATAAGTTGGATAATAGATCCATCTTATGTTACTTCATTGGGTATCCAAAGAATTCTATTGGATACTGCTTCTACTATCCCAATGAGACAAAAGTGTTTGTTTCTAGAAATGCCACCTTTCTGGAAAGGGAGTTTCTACTTGATAGAAAAGGCAAGATAGTAGAACTCGAAGAGGTTCGAGAACCAACTGAAGTACCAAGTGAACCTCCCGCACCTCAAGAGCCGGTACCAGAAATGGTCGCACCTAGGAGATCTTTCGAAATTTTGAGTTTAGAGGTATCTGCTGATAGCAGCTCTGATGACGTCATGCTTGTGTAGCATTGTAGTCGCTGACGTAAGCTTTGCCTGAGGGTTTCACATCTGTTGGAAGCGAGCATAAGGTATGCAAGCTTTAGAGATCGATCTACGGTCTCAAACAAGCATCTAGGAGTTGGAACCTGAGATTCGATGAAACAATTAAGGAATTTGGTTTCATCAAGAATCCCGAGGAGCCATGTGTATATAAGAAGGTAGTTAAAAGCACTGTGACATTCCTTTTACTTTACGTTGATGTCATTCTACTCATTGGGAATGATGTAGGAATGCTGCAGTCAACTAAAGTATGGTTGTCTAGTAGATTTTCGATGAAGGACATGGGTGAAGCATCCTATATTCTTGGAATACAGATCTATCGAGATATATCTAATGGATGCTCGGACTCACCCAAGCCACCTACATCGATACCACACTTAAGAGGTTCTCTATGAAAGAGTCTAAGAGAGGACACCTACCTATGTGCCACGGGGTCACTCTATCTAAGTCTATGTGTCCAAAGACTGATCAGGAGATAGAGAGTATGACACATGTGCCATATGCCTCGGAAATAGGTAGTATTATGTATGGCATGATCTCAACTAGACCGGATGTCGCATATGCTCTGAGTGTCACGAGCCGCTACCAAGACAACCCCGGCCAAATGCATTGGAAGGCTGTGAAAATATTCTTAAGTACTTACGAAGGACTAAGAATATGTTCATGGTCTATGGGGGTGGTGAACTGAAATTGGAAGGCTACACTGATTCTAGCTTCCAATGTGATGTGGATGATTCGAAGTAAACCTCTGGATTTGTATTCATGCTCAATGGTGGTGCTGTCTCTTGGAAGAGTTCCAAGCAAGACACCATCGCGGATTCAACCATTGAGGCTGAGTACATCGCAGCATCAACTGCTGCGAAAGAGGCGGTTTGGATAAGGAATTTCGTCCAAGAGTTGGGCGTAATCCTTGAAGAAGTTGGTCCAGTCCCGATGTACTGCCACAACACGGGTGCCATTGCGCAAGCAAAGGAGCCTAGGTCTCACCAAAGATCCAAACATATACTGAGAAAATACCACATAATCCGGGATATTGTGGCTAGAGGTGACATAGCAGTCGAGAGAGTCGCTTCTGTAGAAAACATTGCTGATCCACTTACGAAGCCCTTGCCAGGACCGTTGTTTGAAAAACATCACAAACAATGGGACTGCGTCTGATGAGTAGTTGGCTTTAGGGCAAGTGGGAGATTGTTAGAGTAGATGCCCAACTAGCAACTTGTGGCGTGTGGGTTCTTATTGACTCTTTGTATAACGATCTTTATTTATGAAATTCGTATTCTTTTATGGCATTCTTTATCTTCATTATTTTATAATGTTAACAATTGTATTGGATAAAGACCTATAATGCACCATAGTGTAAGTTAGATGTAATAGTGGATATGATGGCTATCATGAAACACATCTAATAGTCACTGTGTATTCTAACACGTTCCTAGTCGATTGGACCGTCAAAATGAGGATAAGGCCGCCCGAGGTTGAGACTAGCATGTGCGATGTGAAGTACCACGTTTCATTGGTAGGGAACATTGTGATGTTCTGAGAATGCATATGGATAGTGACCTGATGATCTATCGAACTACCCTCGTTCGCACTTTCCAAGTGGTTACCATTTGTCGAGTGGATAAGTCCGAGGTCTTGGTTGTATAGATTAGCCCTCATTACTCGAAACGTCATTGAGACTATACGTGATAGGTTCTTCACTTTGACCCGTTTACCGACTTAGTTGGG
This sequence comes from Dorcoceras hygrometricum, assembly GCA_001598015.1. Classification (NCBI taxonomy): domain Eukaryota; kingdom Viridiplantae; phylum Streptophyta; class Magnoliopsida; order Lamiales; family Gesneriaceae; genus Dorcoceras; species Dorcoceras hygrometricum. The sequence continues at coordinate 27,595 of KV013970.1, forward strand.
GTCATCAGGTGGCGGGATTGGGTGAGGTCCCGATACATGTAGGAGTCGATGCTTCATTGTCGAGGATTCATCGCTCTCCTTTGTGCGTGGATATCCTATACTATCTGAGGAGATAATAGTGTGATAAATCTCTGGCCAGAGTACTAGATGTGTTTTAGGTAAATGGGTTTACCTATTAACACACGCGATGCCACTATTTGATCTCCAAGATGTATACATGGTTATTGGATCTCTAGCGACGCTCGATTTACCAATGGTCGTTGATCTGATCGGGATATATGTGTTGAAAGGACCGTACTGTACGCTAACCATGACCGAATGGTTCTTGCAGGCACTATCAGTGATACCTAGGGGATCATGGGGCGATGTTGCTAGGCGCTTTACCATGATCCGATGGGTCAGTCCGAAAATGTGTTTTCGGAGTCGCAATTGTTGTGGGCCCACGGCTAGCTGTATCCCTGAACCATTGAGGGTCACACAAGTACTGGCTTCTCGATTCCCACACGGAAATTGAGCTCAATTTGTTGAGAATAGGAGGAGGAAGGATGGAAGTGCGACTTCCTAATATTAAACAGGGGTCAAAATGCAATCTCCCTAAAGTTTGGGCTAGTTTGACTATCCTTGAAACTTGGAGGGGCTAAACTGCAATTTTGGACTAGGTGGTCTAAAAAATTGTTTTCGCATCATAATACTCAGTTTTGTAAACTGTGTAGATTGGTCCGACCTGATCGTCGATCGGGATTATGATGGAGCCACGGTGATGCAGTTGAACCGAATGTTCATACGGGACTGGGCCTGACCCAGGTCCATTGGGCCGGTTCAAGCCCATCACAAGTCTATATATATTTGTGCCCTAGGGTACATGACACACTATCACAACCCTAGATTGCTAGCTGCCTCCCTCCTCTCCCACACTCCTCGGCCGTCGCCCCTCTCGCCCGTCTCCGCCCGCCGCGACGCGCCACCGCCGTGCGCCGTCCGTTGTCATCGTCGTCGGACTTGTTCCGACCATCTCGACGAGGAGATTCCGTCCGTGAAAGATTCTTCATGTTTTCTAGTGGAGACTGACGAAGGGATCGTGATTTCAGTCGTGGACCGGATTCGGAGAACGACAACCGCCAACCGTTGAAGTGCCAATTTCCTCGTGAAATTGGTCGGAGCCAGGAGCCTAGACGCCAGCAAGGTACCAAATCTAAACACCCTATGGATGTTTATTGTTGATTTATGTTATGAATTGACCATTTCCGGTGCAAATTTTTAAATCTTTCGCTGCACCCCGGGAACGGGATCCGGATCCGTCGCTGCGCCAACTGTGACGCATGAAGACTCCTCCAAAACACCGATGTAAAGCGTGTATCCCGATCAAAGACAATCAAAACTAGGATACCATGCAGTCTGACAATCTCTCTGATGTATAGCTCCGCATACTGAGTCATGGTGAAAGTGGTCTTCACCGGCAGAAAATGTGCCGACTTGGTGAGTCGATCCACAATCACCCATATCGAGTTCGACCCTCTAACGGTCCTCGGAAGTCTCGCAATAAAATCCATCGAAATGTTCTCCCACTTCCACTCAGGGATAGGGAGAGGTCTCAGGAGCCCGACGGGTCTCTGATGCTCCGCCTTAACCTGTTGGCACGTCAAACACTCGGACACAAAACGACTGATGTCACGCTTCATACCTGGCCACCAATATAACTGTTGTAGGTCTCGGTACATCTTTGTACTTCCTGGGTGGACAGAGTACGGTGATGCATTGGCCTCCGTCATAATCGACTCTCTCAGCGCATCATCTTAGGGAACCCATAATCGTCCCCTATACCTCACAATCCCGTCTCCCACTATGTAGAGTCCACCTCCCTTCACCTCGTCCCTCAGTCTCCACTTCTGTAGCTGCTCGTCACTGGTCTGGTTACTACGGATGCGATCTAATAGAGTAGATTGCACCGTCAAGTAACCCAATTTCGGTGCTCTGCCAGCTGTATAAAACTCTAATCCCAAACTCTGAATCTCTCGTTGTAACAGATCCACAACAGTCATATATGCAATCACTGCTGTCTTCCTACTCAGAGCATCGGCTACCACATTAGCCTTCCCCGGGTGGTAGTTAATCTCGCAGTCGTAGTCCTTCACCAACTCTAGCCACCTCCTCTGTCTCATGTTCAGCTCCTTCTGCGTGAAGAAGTATTTCAGGCTCTTATGGTCGGTGAAAATCTTGCACTTCTCCCCATACAGATAATGTCTCCAAATTTTTAGTGCAAAAACAACTGCTGCTAGCTCAAGATCGTGTGTCGGATAATTCCTCTCGTGCACCTTCAACTGTCTGGAGGCGTAGGCGATAACTTTGTCATTCTGCATCAGTACATCGTCTAAGCCTAGCTTCGATGCGTCCGTGTAAATCATAAAATCCCCTTGCCCCGATGGCATATAATACAGGCGCTGATGTGAGAGCTGGCTTCAAAGTATCGAAGCTCTGTTGGCACTCTGGACTCCAAATATATATCTGGCATTCTTCTTCGTCAATGCAGTCAAGGGCACGGCAATAGATGAAAAGCCCTTGATGAACTTCCGGTAATATCCTGCCAAACCAAGGAAACTGCGGATCTCAGATGCATTCCTCGGTACAGCCCACTCTCTGACTGCCTCAAACTTAGACGGATCCACCTCTACTCCACTGCTGGAAATGATGTGTCGAAGGAACGCCACTCTCTCTAGCCAGAACTCACACTTGCTGAATTTTGCATATAACTGGCGCTCCCTCAGAACTCCAAGTACCGTCCTCATATGTCGACTATGCTCCTTTCTGCTCCGAGAATAGATAAGAATATCGTCAATGAATACGATGACAAACTGATCTAGATACGGCTTAAATACGCGGTTCATGAGATCCATGAAGACCGCTGGTGCATTCGTCAACCCGAAGGGCATCACCAAGAACTCGTAGTGGCCGTAACGAGTCTTGAAGGCCGTCTTATGCACATTTGCCTCCCTCACTTTCAACTGATGGTAGCCAGAGCGAAGGCCTATCTTAGAGAATATCGAAGCTCCCTGCAACTGATCAAATAGATCCTCCACTCTCGGCAATGGGTACTTGTTCTTGACAGTTACCGAATTCAGCTCATGATAGTCGATACGGAGTCTCATGCTGCCGTCCTTCTTCTTCACAAATAATACTGGTGCACCCCATGGAGAGGCACTGGGGCGAATGAATCCCTTATCCAGCAGTTCCTGAATTTGCTCCTTTAATTCCTTAATCTCAGTAGGTGCAAGACGATACGGTGCCTTAGAGATCGGCACTGTACCAGGCAGCAACTCAATAGAAAACTCCACTTCCCGATCTGGCGGGATCCCAGAAACATCCTCGGAAATACGTCGGCATACTCCCTAACAATCTCCACATCAGCAATAGAAGGTCCATCCTGTGCCATAGTCGCTGTAATGCTGGCTAAGAATGACGGGCAGCCGTCGCTGATAAGCTTCCTCGGCTACATGAATGAAATAAGACACGGCTTCCTCATGCTCCATGCCGCCACGAAATCCAACGCTTCCTCTCCAGGAGGTCTAAGATGCACTACTCTACACTGAAAATCAACAATCGCCTGATTCTCTGCCAGCCAGTCCATCCCGAGAATAATATCAAACTCTGGTGATGGATCTATGTTATCAGATCCTGATTAAGTTTTGAATTACACAAAACCTGTTATTGTATTACTAATGTTTCTACTTAGTGTACAGATGCTTGCTATCGAAGAAAAATGTCATAAAGCAGAATCTGTCCAGTCGATGGTTTACAAGATAAAGTTCACAGCTGCTTTTGGTTTATCATTCAGACGAAGTTGATTTAGCAATGGAGACGTCCAAAGTTGAATCAGTTGTTCGTAATCAGGTGAAGTCCAAATTAGACCAGCAGATGTGATAATTGCTAAGAGAGCTTGAACCAGTTGGAACAGAATCTATGAAGTCTGTTGAAGAAATGTTCGAAGAAGAAGATGAACAGTAGAAGTCTGATCGTGTGAAGATCGGAGAAATCTGGTTCACTATATAGTTGAAGTCTGAAACCAGTTGTGAAGAACAAATCAGCTGTTGTGCAAGCAGACGTCGACGTGAAGAGAAATCTGGAATCAACAATGATGACGTCAGCATATCTATTGGAGAAAGCTGTGATCAGCAACGATGACGTCAGCATTGCTGATTGGAAGAAATCGAGAATCAGCAACCATGACGTCAGCATGTCTACTGAAGGAAGCTATGAGCAGCAATGATGATGTCAGCAGAAAGCTACAGTGATCAGTAGTTGAAGCAATCAGCAGTTGACAAGAGAAGTACAAAAGCTGGATCAGCGATGAGCAGTGATGTCATCACAATCAGCGATGAGCTACAGTAGAACCAGTCGATGGTATTTGAAGTTAGCGATATCAAAACGATGTCGTTTGGTTAAATGGATACGACAACATTTTGCCTTCCCACTAAGGATTCAGCAGAAGGATTTTGCGATGGCAATGACCAGCAGGTAGCTACAGTACATCCAGACGAGAGCTACAGTAGCTTGTACACCAGACGCAAGCTACGTGATCCAGTCGCAAGCTTTTCACAACCAACGTCTGGTCAACCAGTCGCAAGCTACAGTATACCCAGTCACAGGCTACAGTGTTTTGCATATCCATTCGACAGGAAATCCAGTCGCAAAGAAACAGAGGAAATAACCAGTCGCAGTGATTGAAGAATGAACCAGTAGCGAAGCAGTTGACGAATTATATTATGGAGTTTTACAAACGCTGGATGTCAACTGCTGAGCTTATTTCAAATGTTGAAGACGACAAAAAGCCTGCAAAAGAAAGGACACAAGGACAATCCCTGCCAGTACTTTACAGAACACATTTGAACGGGAAGAAATTGTGTCCAACGGGAATATATTTTTGAACAGAGGCTTTATATACAAGAAGAACACCATTGAAGAAGTGGCTGTTAGAGTTGTTGTTGCACAGAAAAGATTAAATCAAAAGAAGACAACAATCAAAGGGAAAATGAACCTGAAGCGAAGCTGTCAATTATCATTCGTAGAGAAGCTTATTGCAGTTGAAAGCTGAGCTAGAATCAGATTTTGTAGAAGCAACATCCCTAGTGTGTGAGGAATAGAGAAACAGAGAGTTGAGCACTTCATTGTAAACATCTCACACACAGAGATTCATTCACATTCATTGTATAGTGAATGAATCTCAAACCCAATTCAATCAGTTCTCGTCCAAGCACGAAGACGTTAAACTCTGTGTATGTAGTCTTTGAACAGAGACGTTAAACAAGTTCTGAGTGAACAGCCGAGGGCTGGTAGAGTCTAGGAGTTCTCGCAGCTGCTGGTTGTGGGATCGGGTCTGTACATGATGTATAGATCAAATCTTCTAGTGGAGACTTCCGAGGTGGAAGAAGGGGAGACGTAGGACATTGAAGTCCGAACTTCCATAAACAAATCGATTGAGTATTGTATTCTGTTATTCATTCAGCACTTGCATTTATTTAGCACGCATAACAGATAACACACTAGCACATAGCAAACAGATTTCACATACTGGTTTTAATAGAAATCTGTTTGCGCAAGGTTGTTTTTAAAATATTAGGATTCAGTTCTGGTTTTTTCCGAATGATTTTAATTCATACCAGATCTATCTTCGGTGCTCTGTTTTTAGTGTTCAAGAACCAGAGGTATTGCACCTCATCCTTATGATAAGCAGCGCTCTTAATTTTTAATTCTTGACAACTACGCCTGCTATCTCTTTAAATCGGTCCCAACATCTGGCATCGGGAACACAGTCAAATTGGCGCGGAAGGTCCGGCCTTGCAATATCAACTCTAAATCCCGGACGACGCTATCCATAGACACCACCTCTCCTGACGGAATCGTCACCAATAAACCTCCTGCAAAACTCTCCTGGGCGACATTCTTACGCCACACAAACTCCTCAAAAATAAAAGAATGAGTCGCCCCTGAATCGAATAAGGCCCTGGTAGCTACCCCTAATACAACTACCTTTCCTGCGGCATAAATAACACATGCATAGGACACTAATCACACTATACACAAATCAGGTTCACTCCTATCCAATAACGTCACAGGTCTACCACCTAAATCCACAAAATTCATAATGTAAGTGCAAGGTTACCTGTGATAAGCGTAGCGTCTGGGTCCGCCTCCTCTGCCTACATCACGTAAACTCTCCCGGTGGAAGGCTTCTTCAGTTGCGGGCACTCGAAAGACAAGTGGCCCGACTGCTTGCACTTGAAGCAGACCCCAGCTCCCATCTAGCACTTCCCGGAATGCTGCTTCCCACAAGTCGGGCATGTGGGTTTGTCTGTCTGAGCCACAGGCCTTGGAGCCTGCTGTCCTTGGGGTCTTCCAGAAGTAGCGGGCTTCGCCGCTGGTCTCGAGGTCCCTAACAAGATCATCCATTAATATAATTGCAGAAAGGGGTAACTTCTTAAAAGATTAAATACTGACCCTGGCATGGAGGTCTAGGTGGCCCAGTGAACGGCCTCTTGGTCTGTGGCGGTTGATGATGCTGCGCTTGGAAAGGCCTCTTCCTCTGCGCCTCGGCATGCAGATCTTTCAGCGTCTGCTCGGATCGAAAGGCTCTCTTCAGTGTCGTGGCGTAGTCCGCGGGGTCTGACATCAACACATCCCGATGAATAGCGGGGCTCAAACCGTCCAAGAAATGCTGTAGCTTCTCGGCGGGATCGTCAGCGATGAGGGGCGAAAAGTGGCAGCCCCTGTCGAACTTCTTCACATACTCTGCCACAGACATATCTCCCTGCCGGAGGTTCCTAAACTCCCTCTTCAGTCTCGCTTGTACGTCCGACGTAAAGTACTTGTCATAGAAGATATTTTTGAACTCCTCCCAAGTAAAAGAGTCCACAACCACCGTCTTCTCTGCCCCTTCCCACCAGAGGGCAGCGTCATCCTTCAGCTGGAAGATGGAGCAACTGACCCGAGCAGCATCCTCCAGTCGCATGTACCTAAAGATCGTCTCCAAAGTCCTGACCCTTCCCTCGGCCACGAATGGATCGATGGTACTGGTAAACTCCGGCGGCCCCATCTTGCGTAACTTCTCATATGGCATCTCGATCCTATCCGCCTGTGCAGTCCCGGCATTCTGTCTCAAAATCTGTGCAAGTCCAGCTAGAACCTGCTCGCTGGAGCTCAACGGTGGTGGTGGTGGTGGAGGTGGGGTAACTTGTCGTCTGGGAGGAATCTGGGGTTTGTAACGAATTTCACTACTTAATCTCAACATGACTCAAAGAAAAAAAAAACAATAATATATGGAAACATATAGCCTCAAGACATAATCACATCAATATCTCAAAATAATAAGCATAAACTGGAAGTAATTGGACAATTATATAAAGCAGTCAAACACTAAGACTTACAGACTTCGAGGTGAGACTCCTTGAGTTTCTTGCAGTCAGCTGTACGCACAACCCAGACAGAACCATGCTCTGAAACCATCTGTAACGCCCCAGATTTAATGACTGTCCCCACTGTACCATCACAGATCTTTCCAGCGTGTTTTGTCCTCACTCGCAAGCACCCTGAGAAACTTCCCAAGGGGTCACCCATCCCAAAATTGTCCCAAGTCAAGCACGCTTAACTTTAGAGTTCTTAAGTGATGAGCTCCCGAAAAGAAGATTCACCTTGTTGGTATGAGTAGTACCAATTAAATCTGATAAGCCTTCCTCAACTAACCTCAATTACATCTATAACATCCCAGTCTCGTAATCCCTCTCATTCCGGTGTGGGATAGCTTCATTCATGTGCCCCTTCGCCTCTAGAAGCCTGCCAGGAGCCGCTCATTGTCCGTGCAACCTCTGGCACCGACGATCACTCCCCGCCCTCTTTGAGCCCCGGACCTCACATGCCCACCAGCTTCCGCTTGGTTCGTCTCCGAACCACACCGTACTAAGAGAGGTCGGCTCTGATACCAACTGTAACGTCCCTCACTTCTTAAATTATATTATGTTAAATGAGATCATAAATGCGGAAAAGAAAATACTAGGAATATTTTTTTTTCTTTATATGCTAACTCCCACATGATAAATAATAAAAATATTTATAAATGAAGCAATAATAGAAAGTCATTGTCACAAGGTCTAAGAATAATAAAACTCTTAAACAATAAAAATAAGCGTGCATGATGACTAAAATTTGACTAAGTCATAAAAATAATCCTCATGCATAAGGAAATATACTTTTCTCAAAACAAGTCGACAAATGCTAAAAATACTGAAAGTACTAAGCGGAAACAATAGGTCGCTGGGTAGGTGCCAAGTCCGACTGCAATCCGCTCAGGAATCCTGCCCCTCAATCTCGATCTCAGCCTCATCTGCACTATCCAAGTATAGTGAGTCTAAAGACTCAACAAGTACAAAACTGAGATAACCAGTACTAAATAATACATGCACATGCATTAAAATATTTCTACTTAGAATAGTTTCTTGACTTAAAAGGGTATGCATTAAAACAATTTCATCCCCATATAATTAAAAATATTTGCATAAATCAAATGAACTTCTAAAACATTTTTCCTCGTGAATTCCGTTCCTCGACTGTGGTTCCTCAACCTCAAGTCGCTTGATCAAGCTGATAAACACTAGTACTAGGTTGGAAAGGCACTCCAGTACTCGTTTGAAGCCCAGACCCATCAGTTGGAAAGGCACTTCAGTACTTATCTGAAGCCCAGACCCGTCATTGCGATATGTCAAGCGGAACGTCTTCCGACCCCATATCCGTCATAGAACAACCACAATCAAGTCCCATCATTTGACAAAAAATCATTTTTTTCCTCGTCCTTGCCTCAATAAAATTTCTCAAAAAAAAACTTCAAATAATAAATTAATCTCATAACCTCATAAAAATTCTTCCCATAAATCCTTCAAAAGTAAGCATATACACTTTAAATAGCCAAACATACTAAAAATCATTTTCTAGGTATTTAAATTTCATAAAATATTAAAAATCCCGTAAATGCTAAAAATGCTTAAAAACAGTTCATAATATCTTTAAAACATCTAGTAAAGTCATTCATGAATTTTGGCAGCCCCTATGACTCAATTTCTCAACTTTCCAGAAATTACCCCGAAAGGACCCACTCTGCGCGATAAAACCGTAAAAATCATAAAAAATTTATTTCTTAACCAAATTACCTCAAACTTGGACCCACTTAACTCTAACGCGATGGATTAACTTCTGGAGCAAACCAAATTCAAAAAATATGTCTGAGGTGACCGCAATGATGCTCAAAAACCCTACTGGTCGCGCACAGGAATAAATCTGGGAGAGGCTAGGGACGCCACTTCGAACCAGCCCCTTCCATGACTCCAGCACTCGACCAACCCCTCAAAAAACCCATGGATGACCCTTAGACCATACAAGACTCTTCCTCCTTCCACAAACCCTAGCCGTCATGCGAGCATGAACGGCTCACCCCATGAAACCCACGACCTAGGCTGCCTCCCCTTCCCTCGGCCTCAAGGGCTCACCATGATCTGTCCAGAGGCCATTTCCAGCCATGCTTGGACCTTGCATGCCCACCCAAAGCCAAGGAAAACAAGGAAGAAGCCGTGACTCACTACCCACGCCTAGATCTCCTTTCCTCTCGACACCAACCCTCTACTTCACGTCCAGATCTATTCTTGGATGCAAAAATACATGAATGAATTACATTATACAACATGATATGCAGAAAAATGGGTTCATCCAATCAAAATAATATAAACAATCACACATATATACATAGGCTTGAAAGGTGCATTCAAGGAAACTTTGTACTTGCCTTTCTTTGTAAGAACTTACAACCAAGAAGTGATGTAGGCTTTGAAGAAGACAAGAAACACCACACCAAGCCAAGCCTCTCGACACCAACCCTCTACTTCACGTCCAGATCTATTCTTGGATGCAAAAATACATGAATGAATTACATTATACAACATGATATGCAGAAAAATGGGTTCATCCAATCAAAATAATATAAACAATCACACATATATACATAGGCTTGAAAGGTGCATTCAAGGAAACTTTGTACTTGCCTTTCTTTGTAAGAACTTACAACCAAGAAGTGATGTAGGCTTTGAAGAAGACAAGAAACACCACACCAAGCCAAGGGAAAGCCTTGAGCCACCACCAAAAATGTAGAGGCAATGGGGAGAGGGAGGTGTGCACTAAGAAATGTGGGGAGGGAGGCGTGCAGTAGGGTTTTTGGGGGAGGGAATTTGTTTAGCGTGTACTTGTAAGGATGTGGTAGGTTAGTGAGGGTAATTTAGGGATAATTAGGTAGATTAGTGGCAATTGTTTTTAAGGAGGAGTACTCAAAGTTGCTATTTAAATTAATCAAAACTGCTACTCCTCCACACTTCGAAAATTTGAATGAAAGTTGGGTGAAATGAACTCCCCTCCTAGCCTATTATTTTCGAAAATGTGGGGTTGAAATAAGGTTAGAAGATTTGATTTTTAATAATGATGCAAGTGTGTGTAAAACTTGTCATTTTAGTAGCAAAATTCTACTCATTTAAAAGAATAAAATCCTTAATCCCTCAATTTACTAAATTCTTTAAAAAGGCTTCGAAATAAATTTTTCATTGAAAACCTCAATACCTCGGTGTCCCCGTCGTCTTCCTTCCAGCCTTGCATCGTCTAAATACAAACTCTAAAAGGACTCGACATCCAAGTCAAATAAATCATAAGGAAATAATCATGCAAATAATTAAATAAAACGATAAGGCATGCGATTAGGTAGCAAAATTACTAGGCGTCCATGTGAGGTCCGGGGCTCAAAGAGGGCGGGGAGTGATCGTCGGTGCCAGAGGTTGCACGGACAATGAGCGGCTCCTGGCAGGCTTCTAGAGGCGAAGGGGCACATGAATGAAGCTATCCCACACCGGAATGAGAGGGATTATGAGACTGAGATGTTATAGATGTAATTGAGGTTAGTTGAAGAAGGTTTATCAGATTTAATTGGTACTACTCATACCAACAAGGTGCATCTTCTTTTCGGGAGCTCATCACTTAAGAACTCCAAAGTTAAGCGTGCTTGACTTCGGATAATTTTGGGATGGGTGACCCCCTGGGAAGTTTCTCAGGGCGTGTGCGAGTGAGGACCAAACACGCTGGAAAGATCTATGATGGTACAGTGGGGACAGTCGTTAAATTTGGGGCGTTACATAATGTGTCCTGCACTTTCGGCCATAAAGAGCTTTGTAAGGGGAGATCTGGATTGAAGCTTGGAAGCTATTATTGTACATAAATTCTACCAATGGTAGATTTGAATCCCAGCTCTCTGAAAAATCTATGATACAAGCTCTGAGTAGATCTTCCAGTACCTGAATCACCCTCTCAGATTGACCATCGGTTTGGGGGTGAAATGCTGTGCTAAAGGTCGCTTAGTACCCAAAGATCTATGTAAACTCTTATAGAAAGCTGACGTAAATATTGGATCTCTATCGAAAACGATCAAAACTGGCACACCATGTAGTCTTACTATTTCTTTCACATACAACTCAGCGTATTTTCTCACCTCATACGTTGTCTTGACTGGTAGGATGTGATCTGATTTGGTGAGTCATCCAAAAGAAGATAAGGGCCGCCCGAGCTTGAGACTAGCATCTGCGATGCGAAGTATCACGTTTCATTGGTAGGGAACATAGTGATGTTCTGAGCATACAGATGGATAGTGACCTGGTGATCTATCGAACTACCCTCGTTTGGACTTTCCAAGTGGTTATCATTTGTCGAGTGGATTAAGTCCGAGGTCTTGGTTGTACAGATTAGTCCTTATTACTCGAAACGTCATTGAGACTCTACATTATAGGTGCCTCACTTTGACCCGTTTACTGAATCAGTTGGGGTCATCAGGTGGCATTGGGTGAGGTCCCGATGCATGTAGGAGTCGATGCTTCGTTCTCGAGGATTCACCTCTCACCCTTGTCCATGGATATCCTATGCTATCCGAGGAGATAATTGTGAGGTCCGGGGCTCAAAGAGGGCGGGGAGTGATCTCCGGTGCCAAGAGGTTGCACGGAAAATGAGAGACTCCTGGCAGGCTTCTAGAGGCGAAGGGGCACATGAATGAATCTATTCCACAACGGAATGTGAGAGATTACGAGACTGGGGTGTTATAGATGTAATTGAGGTTAGTAAAGGACGGCTTATCAGATTTAATTGGTACTACTCATACCAATAAGGTGCATCTTTTTTTCGGGAGCTCATCACTTAAGAACTCCAAAGTTAAGCGTGCTTGACTTGGGACAATTTTGGGATGAGTGACCTCTGGGAAGTTTCTCAGGGTGCGTGCGAGTGAGGACAAAACACGCTGAAAAGATCAGTGTTGGTACAGTGGGGGCAGTCGTTACTGGGGCATTACAGTTGGTATCAGAGTCGACCTCTCTAGTTGTGAGCCCACGACTAGTTGTGTTCCTGAACCATTGAGGATCACACACTACTGGTTTCTCAATTCCCGTACGAAAATTAAGCTCAATTTGTTGAGTATAGTAGGAGAAAGGATTAAAGTGTGAGGTCCAGCATATCCCGCACGGGCGTTGTGCGCAGATGCCGTGCGGACATTGCGGGAACGTACCGCACATCCTGCGCGGATGGTGCGCGTGTACGGGCGCACGGTGTGCACGCAGGCATCGGCGGAGGCTACGGGCACGTGTCGGCCTACCTCTCCACGCCTGTTGCACAGTGGGGCGCTATCCCTGTGCGCATGTCGTGCAAGGGGATGTGCGGGCGTGCCGCCCTCCATGTGCGCGCTGGACGTGCAGCATGCCCGCCCCCTGTGCGCGCACACGTGCGGTGGTGCATGGGCGGCGGAATTTGTCTCGTAGGGTTTTTCCGAGATTGTTTCAAGCGACCCAACGAGTTTTTGTGTCGACACTTGCTATCGGGATTTTTTGGTTGGACCAAAATTATGTTTTGCAAAATTATGAGATATTGGACGTAAAATATGATTTTATATTTAAAATATGATTTTGTTGGATAAAAAAAAATTTGATTTGAGTATTTTATTTATGTCAATTAATTGGATTAGTTGTGTTGGGTCCGGTTTTTAAAAAGGATCAAAAGGACTTAGTAGGCGCTGTTACTAAAATGGATCATTAAAAATTTTGCGCGCTGCTATAACTGGAAGATGAGGTGCAATACCTCGGGTTCTTGAACATTAAAACAGAGCACCGGAGACAGATCTGGTATGAATTAAAATCATGCTGAAAACACCAGAACTGAATCCTATATTTTAAAACAACTCAAACAGATTTATGTACAACATAAATCTGTTCGACTGTGCAAGTGTGCTAACTGTGTATGCGTGCTAAATAAGTATGAATGCATATGCGGAATGAATAACAGAATACAATACTCAGCATATTTGTTTGTGTAAGTTCGGACCTCAATGTCCTACGTCTCCCCTTCTTCCACCTCGGAAGGCTCCACTAGAAGATTTGATCTATACAACGTGTATAGACCCGATCCCGCAACCAGCAGCTGCGAGAACTCCTAGAAACTACCAGCCCTCGACTGTTCACTCAGAACTTGTTTAACGTCTCTATTCAAAGACTACATACACAGAGTTTAACGTCTTCGTGCTTGGACGGTAACTGTTTGCATTTGGGTTTTGATTCACTCGCTATTCTAAATAGCTTAACTCACGAAATGTGCGAGTGAATCTGTGTGTGAGATTGTTACAATGAAACGCTCAACTCTCTGTTTCTCACAAACTAAGGAAATGCTCTACACAAGCTAATTCTAGCTCCGCTGTCAACTGCAATTAAGCTTTCTCTAGTATGATAGTTGACAGCTTCGCTTCTGGTTCATTTTCCCTCTGCTGGTGCACTGTGCAACCAACGTATTCTGCAACCACGCTATGTTAGCCCCTTCCTCTTCAATGGCGTTCTTGTATATAAGCCTCTGTTCAAATTCAATCCGTTGGACACAAAATCTTCCCGTTCAAATGTGTTCTATAAAGCACCGACAGGGATTGTCCTTTGTGTCCTTTCTTTTGCAGGCTTTTTGTCGTCTTCAACATTTTGAAACAAGCTCAGCAGTTGACATCCAGCTTTCGTAACTCTTCGTAATTTGTCAACTGCTTCGCTGCTGGTTGTCTCTTTAACTGCTGCGACTGGATTCTTTGCGCTTGGTTGCAATTCTTCGCTACTTCTGATTTTCTTGTGTCTGGATTCCATGTCGACTGGGCATGTAAAACACTGTAGCTCGCGACTGGATACAATGTAGCTTACGACTGGTACATCATCTTGCGACTGGATGCATAGCAACAGCTGGTTCATTGTATCTCTCGTCTGGATGTACTGTTGCTTGCATCTGGATGTACTGTAGCTACCTGCTGGTTTTATCATTGCTAACCATCAACTGAATCTTAACGCGAAGGCAAAACGCTGTCGTATCAACTTATTCAAAAATAACTTCGTTTTGCTATCGCTAACTTCAAGTTCCCTCGACTGGTTGCACTAAAGCTTGCGACTGATTATTCTTCCTGTACGACGTCGCTTCTATCTCTTGCGTCTGGATCATCCATTGACTGGTTCTACTGTAGCTCCCTGCTGATTGCGATGACATCAGTACTGATGTCATCATCGCTGATCCAGCTTTCTCTTTACTTCAACGACTGCTTGCGCAACAGCTGATCTCTCTTCATCTGCTGATTATGATGACATCACCGATTACATCATCATCGATGGTCCACTTAGATGTTCCAGCTGGTTCCCTTTTGATGTTCCAGTTGGTCCACCTTCCTTCTTTAGCGCTTGCAGCTGGTTCTTATCGTTCCAGATGGTTCACTATGCTCCAGCTGGTTCAACTTAGCCTCCGCCTGATTACGAACAACTGACTCAACTTTGGACGTCTCCATTGCTAATCCAGCTGCCGTTTACAATGATAAACCAAACCAACTGCTGAACTTTATCTTGTAAACCATCGACTGGACAAATTCAGCTTCGCGACATCTTTCTTCGATAGCTATAATCTGTACAATAAGTAGAATTGTTAGAAACACAATAACAGGTTTTGTGTAATTCAAAACTTAATCAGGATCTGTTTACACAGATCCATCAATCTCTCCCTTTTTGATTTACACAAAACCTTAAATAATCAATGCATGTACTAACAATTCTCTCCCTTTTTGTGGGAATCAAAAAGAGATCGAAAGCTGGTTTTCCCGAATTTTAAATCAAATCTCTCCCTACACCGTCACAACAAAAACAACGTGACAGCAGGAATATTTAGATTTTGGAAAACGAAAAGCATTTTGAGAAGAACCATATGCAACAGTATGTTATGATTTTGAAAAACACGATTGAAAACTGATGCAGATAGCTCAAATTAACAAAGACAAAGACGCCACTCTCCCTGTCTTTTATAACATAAGCTCAAATCATTTTAAAAATAAAGATTGAAGCATCAGCTGAAATCCACATAACAGAATATTTGAAAACTATCAGAGCACTTAAAACATTGTTTCAAATAACGATGTGCTACTGAGTTACTTATATATGAAGGACCAGTAAACAGATAAAAGCTCAGATTTTCATTCTCCTATTTAGTCCCATGTGCTTGTCACCGAGCCTCGCTCCAGGTGATCTTACAGCACAACGAAAATAGAATCTTGGCATCCGCACGGAACTCGCGCATCCCATGACAGTTCATCAAGAGAAAACCGATTCTATATTAAAATAAATCATCTGGCCTTCATAAGATAAGCTTCTCAAAACAGTTAAAACATTTAAATCATAGCACATGAGTTTTAAAAAGTTCTCGTTCAAGAACAACCCGCTCTGATACCACTTGTTGGGTCCGATTTTTAAAAAGGATCAAAAGGACTTAGCAGGCGCTGTTACTAAAATGGATCATTAAAAATTTTGCGCGCTGCTATAACTGGAAGATGAGGTGCAATACCTCGGGTTCTTGAACATTAAAACAGAGCACCGGAGACAGATCTGGTATGAATTAAAATCATGCGAAAAACACCAGAACTGAATCCTATATTTTAAAACAACTCAAACAGATTTATGTACGACCTAAATCTGTTCGACTGTGCAAGTGTGCTAACTGTGTATGCGTGCTAAATAAGTATGAATGCATATGCGGAATGAATAACAGAATACAATACTCAGCATATTTGTTTATGGAAGTTTTGACCTCAATGTCCTACGTCTCCCCTTCTTCCACCTCGGAAGGCTCCACTAGAAGATTTGATCTATACAACGTGTACAGACCCGATCCCGCAACCAGCAGCTGCGAGAACTCCTATAAACTACCAGCCCTCGGCTGTTCACTCAGAACTTGTTTAACGTCTCTATTCAAAGACTACATACACAGAGTTTAACGTCTTCGTGCTTGGACGGTAACTGTTTGCATTTGGGTTTTGATTCACTCGCTATTCTAAATAGCTCAACTCATGAAATGTGCGAGTGAATCTGTGTGTGAGATTGTTACAATGAAACGCTCAACTCTCTGTTTCTCACACACTAGGGAAATGCTCTACACAAGCTAATTCTAGCTCCGCTGTCAACTGCAATTAAGCTTTCTCTAGTATGATAGTTGACAGCTTCGCTTCTGGTTTGTGCGAGTGAAGTGTGAGATTGTTACAATGAAACGCTCAACTGTCAGGCCTCGTGCTCACAGCAGATAAACACATGCGAAACGAAAGAAAAAGTGGGTAAAATTTTCGCTTTTAGGCCCGACGGTTTAAAACGATATAAGTTAAAATAATGCGATACTCAAAATAAGATCCCAGTTTAAAACCAACAAGGCGACCTGCCAACAAATAATAGCATACAGTACAAAGAAAACATGTATCAGACTCCAAACACTGGATACAAGGACAAAGCACAGGGCATCCCCTGGCATAACACTGATACATAATATACGTATGCTATATGCGACTGGGACACACTAGCCACCTCCCGGGGCACCACCAGCTGGGCTAAAACCACGACCAGCTGTATTACCTGGGTTTCCTGCAAAAGCACAAACACGGAAACAAACCAAGCCCCGGAGGGACATGGGGTCAAACCCCAGTACGGAGAGCAACTATAAAACAGCAAATAACAGCAAGAATAAAAGGTAGATGCTATGCATGATATGCTGGACAACAACTGATGACTCCAACCGAGAATGGACGTCAAAGAATCAATGCATAGCTCAACTGAATCTGCAACAAATGGTGGCCACTGGGTGTGTTCCAAGTGTGGTAGCTAACCACTCGCCCGGACACACACCCGAATACCAGATGTAACAACAACTTCCCTGCTGTTGTCCTACCTATGCACTGTGGTAGTTAGCCACTCGGTGCATAGAGACTAACAAAACCCAGCAGGGAAAATGAGAGTGCGGTATTGCCGCTCGCCCTCGAACCTGGTAAGAAAACAGAACAACAACGAAGCAACGATGGCTAAAGAAAGATGAAAATGCGTGTATGCACATGCTGGACAACAACAAGCATATCAACATATGCGCAACAATAACAAAACCAGCAACATACACCATATAACACACGGCAAACCCAAACCACAGCCTCAACAGGCAACAAAACAGGGCAGCCAACAGATAGCCATCTAACAATTCATCCAAGCTGTCACCTTGCTGAAATTATAAGCTCAACCCGTACCTTAATTTCCTCAAAGAACGAAGCAACTCACTGCCTGCACAAATCTGCCAAGATACACAACACACAGATTTCAGGGCAATTAACCAAACTCACGGCCAACCTAACAATTCTCACGGCCAACTTCTCAAGGGCTCACGGCTGGAATTTAAACACTAAAACCAGCGCTCAACCTAACCCAAAACAACTCACAGGAAGCTTAAAACAAGACCCAGAACAAGATCTCAAAGCTAGATCGAAAAGCTACCTGCAACGATGAAATCACACGCAAGAACAGCAACTTCGCGCTTTCAATCCAACCCACGAAGCTTCCAAAAATGGTGTAGGATGATAGAGCTTCTCGAGAGGAGTCCAACGCTACCTCACACGAGCAAAACAACCACCGGAAACGCCGGGAATTCACCGGAATAGCTCACGGTGAACAGTGTTCTAGGGTTCAAAAGATAAGGAACGAAAGGCTGGAAATATCGCTAAGTATGGGAAAAGAATTCACAAAACGAAGACCAAGTCTTCCTATAAATAGCACTAGCATCGACTGGAAAACAACACTAAGAATTGTCCTCCGACAAAACCAGTCGACACAACAATTCCCATAACAACAGTCGCAAGAACCAACAGCTGAACAAATCTCAAGTCACGCTAAACAAATCCAGTCGCTAGCTACAGTAGCGAACAATCTCTCAAAGCTGGACAACCGGACGCTGCTTCGAAAATACAAGAGCTGGACAACCAGTCGACCGGACGCTAAAATCACAAAAAGGCAAACCATCGACTGGTCCTCTAAACGGCGTCGCACTACCAGCAGCTGGGTATCCAGTCGCAAGACGAAACAACGCAAAAAGCTTCCCTCGTCTGGTACCA
>KV013970.1:60533-76849 GCA_001598015.1 Dorcoceras hygrometricum
TTCATTCTACTCCGAATCAAGTCAATCTGATCCTTGTGCTGAACAAACTCCGGTGTATAAAGCTGTCTCTCACCAACTTCTTCCCAACAAATCGGGGATCTGCACTTTCGACCATACAATGCCTCAAACGGAGCCATTCCAATAGTGACTTGGTAGCTGTTGTTATACGAAAACTCCACCAAGGAAAGCGAATCCTGCCAGCCACCGTTGAAATCCATCACTACTGCTCGCAGCATATCCTCTAAAGTCTGGATAGTCCGCTCAGACTGTCCGTCTGTCTGTGGGTGATAGGCTGTGCTCATCGCCAATCTCGAACCCATTGCTGCTTGCAGACTCTTCCAAAATCGGGAAGAGAACCTCGGATCTCTGTCGGACACTATCGAAACCGGAATTCCATGCAATCTAACCACATGTTCGATGTACAACTTCGCCATCTTTTTCATCGAACACCTCACATCATAGGGAATGAAATGGGCTGACTTCGAGAGTCTATCAATCACAACCCAGATCGCATCGCATCCCCTACTCGATCGATGTAGATGAGTCACAAAATCCATGGCAATGTGTTCCCAATTCCATTGGGGCACCTCTAAACTCTGGAGCAATCCACCATGTCTCATTCTCTCAGCCTTGACCTGCTGACAATTCAGACATCTAGCAACAAAAGCAGAAATGTCGCTCTTCATACCTGCCCACCAGTAGTGAGACTTCAAGGCATGGTACATCTTTCGCTCGCCTGGATGCACAATGTACTGACTACAATGTGCTTCATTCATGAGGGTCTCCTTCAAATCAATCAGGTTCGGAACTACTAATCTCTCTCTGAACCTCAAACATCCATCAGAAGCAACAGAGAAATCATCAGACTGACCTGACTGTGCCTTAATCCTCAACTCATGGATATAGGGGTAGATCCTCTGCGCCTCCCTGATGTTCATCACAATCTGCAGTTCCACCTGAAGAGAAGAAACAAAGAAATACTGATCACCCGGCTGGAATCGCCAACCAGAAGTACTCAACTCCTCATGAACTTTCGAAATACTCAAGGACGCTAACATATCAGGCTGGGTCTTTCTGCTCAAAGCGTCGGCTCTAAGTTCACACGCCCAGGCTGATATTGAATCTCACAATCGAAGTCCTTAAGCAATTCCATCCAGCGTCGCTGCCTCATGTTCAAATCTGACTGCGTGAAGATATAATTCAGACTCTTGTGGTCGGTGTACACCACAAATTCTTCACCATCGAGATAATGCCGCCAAATCTTCAAGGCAAACACTATCGCAGCCAACTCCAAATCATGAACCAGGTACCTCGTCTCGTGAGGCTTCAGCTGTCGAGGCGCATAAGCAATCACGTACCCGTTCTGCATCAGAACACACCCTAAACCATTCAGAGAAGCATCGGAGCATACCACGAAACCTCCATATCCAGACGGCAGAACCAAGACAGGAGCAGTAGTCAACTTTTCCTTCAGCGTCTGAAAACTGTACTTGCATTCATCAGTCCATACAAATCTCTTATCTTTCTGAGTACACCAAGATTTCATCTATGAAGACGATTACGAACCGATCGATATACTCGCTGAAGACGTGATTCATCCAATCCATAAAGACAGAGGGGCATTCGTCAATCCCAACGGCATGACTAGGAATTCAAAATGCCCATATCTAGTCCGAAAAGCTGTCTTCGTCACATCAGCGTATCTAATCCGCAACTGGAGATAACCAGAGCATAAATCGATCTTCGAGTATACAACCGATCCCTGCAACTGATCGAACAAGTCATCAATCCTCGACAAAGGATACTTGTTCTTCACTGTTGCTTTATTCAACTGTCTGAAATCCACACACATCCTCGTGGATCCATCCTTCTTCTTCACAAAAAGAATCGGAGCTCCCCAAGGCGACATACTCGGTCTTATGAAGCCTTTCTCCAATAGGTCACTCAGCTGATCCTTCAGCTCTCTCAACTCTGCTGGCGCCAACCGATACGGAGCTCTAGAAATCGGAGCAATACCGGGCACCAACTCGATACCGAAGTCAATCTCACGTCTCGGAGGGAATCCAGGAATCTCATCTGGAAACACGTCGGGAAACTCTCTAACGATCGGAATACCACTCAACTCCAATCTCTGCTCTTGGGAACCGCCAAGTTCATAGATCATGAATCCCGCATTACCTAGCGATAGCAGGAAAAACATCTCCATGGTAGAAACTAGGGGAATCTTCGACCTCGAATTCGTGCCGTAGAAATCCCACCTCTCGCCCATATCAGGGCGAAATCTCACCACACCATGGAAGCAATCAACAGTCGCCTTATAGCTAGATAACACGTCCATTCCCAAGGTACAGTCAAAGTCTCTAATTCCCAAAACAATCAGATTGGAGACCAAAACATGCTCATCAAATCTAATCTGACAATCAATCACTACCTCTCGGGACCAAAAACTCACACCAGCAGGAGTAGTAACAGACACATCATCACACAATGGGGATGAACTCAACCCATGCTCAAACATAAACAACTCAGATATGAAAGAATGTGATGCACCAGTGTCAAACAAGACTCTAGCAGGATAATCATAAATAGAGCATGTACCTGCAATACCCATATCAGGTGTCTCCTCAGCCTGTTCTCTCGTCAGGGTATCAGCCTGGGCCTGCTGCGAAGGAACCGAAGATTGACCTCTCAACAAAGGACACACTCTAGCAAAATGTCCCAATTGACCACAACGATGGCAAGAACCTCGAACTCCACGACACCGTGAAGTCATATGACGACCTCCACACTGTTCACAAGTCACTCCTACTCCAAAACTACTGCCACTAGAACTCACTGAACCCGAAGAACTCGTGTTAGATCCCTTCTTAAACTGTTTCCCTCGGGGCCTAAAGTTCCGCCGATTTGCTTGCTGTGACCTTTGAGGAGAATGGAACGATTGTGACGCATCCTGCATCGGTTGAAAAGTGCGTCCAGTCGTCGGCCTAAATTTCGATAGAACTGACTCCAGCTCGCCTATCAATCTAGTCACATCTGCTATCTCAATCGGCTGAATGCCCTCACTACTGACCGGGGCCCTAGACTCCTCGATGGTACGTCTAGATCTACCTCGTCTCGGCGGCATCTCCACAAGTCTAGAGGTAAGGCTAACAATGGATATCACATCAAGTCAGGTAATAATCACATAAGTCACAGAGTCAATCAAAATCAAATCAAAACTCTGTGCCTAGACTCGAGTGTGATTAAAAAAAGTCGAGCTTATCCCAGTTTAGGCTCTGATACCAAAAATGTCAGGGCCCGTTCTAATTACTAACAATTAACACATAATAAGCGCATAAACACGGAAGCTAAAAATCAGGGCTTAAAAATTTTTCGAAATACAATGGGCCTGAACTTCAAATCATACATTCAAAATATCGATAATTAAAATATGAGTTGAATCAAACTCAAACACAACAGGTAACAACATAACATCAATCAAATACAGATCCCCAATACATGATAACACGGGGCATCCCCCGGTTCAATACATATCATATATATACTGGGACTCAGGGACGCGGGGATCGACCAGCTGAACTTCCACTCTGTCCAGCTTGGTTACCTGAAGTTCCTGCAAATGGGTAACATAGACCCAAACAAAAACAAAAGCAGGAAACAAGTACGAGTTCAAGCCTCAGTACGAAGAGCTATCAAAGCAGATAAACATGCAACATGCTACAAATCAATGCTATGAATGCATGAGGGCCGCCAAGGAAATCAATCAGCTAGGCCAGTGTATCAACCGGCAAAATATATCAGGTCGCCTCTATACCACGGCCAATCAACCGGGAAATCATCGGTCCGTGATCATCGGGCCCGTCAGCCCATCACAGCTTGGATGATAGCGTTGGACTGGTGCACAACAGATCTGTTGGCCAGCTCCAACGTGGCTCGGGTCGTCAATAAAATCTGTCAAAGCCCAATATGTATGCATGTATGCCAATCAATATCAATGCTCAATGCATACAGCTCATAATACGTGAAACAGGAACATAATTCAATCAATTCAATTAAATTCAATTTCCAGATTCACGCAAATCACAAGACAGTCATCTCAAGAATCCATAGCCTGAAATATACGCACGTTCATGCACAAACTGCTAAGGGCTGCTCGATTCGTACCTTTCTTCTTCAATTTACCTAATATATTTCTCAACAAAGTCACGGCAACACACGGCCAAGCAACCAGATTTCTCTTGGTTCAATTCACGCAGCAGGGACTTCCTGGAATGCTGAAATCTGTTACAGGTACTCAAAATCTTAGCTCAACTCTGCTACACAATCACGCTAATCCTACGGCCAGAAGCATACTTCAATTCTACACTTCTACGCAGGCATTAACTACTAAAAATCGAGCTCAAACTACAAGAAATGCTCACCCAAAAGCTCAAAAGAAACAACGGCGGAATCTGCTCAACGAAACCAGCAACTCACGAACGAGCAGGGCCTACGGGATTACTCAACTCGTTGCTCCTAGCTTCCAAACTAGTATCAATGGGAAGAGCAAGTCTCAAGGAGTCCAGCGCCACCAAGAACGTCAAAAACAGAGGCTGGAATCGACGAAAAATGGCGATAGAAAAAGACGGTGAACAGTAGCTATTTCGAGGGTTTGGAAAAGAGAGGAGATAAGGAATGTCTGGTTCTCAAATAATCCTAAGTGTCGAACGACACTTCCATTTATAATCTCCCAAATCAACATCTGCTGATCACCAATATTCAGTCGACAAGACCAGCAGGTATCTACCAGCAGATACCATCTCTTTCTTTCGCTAAAACCAGCAGCAACAACCAAGTTTTGCATTCGTAACTATAACCTCGAAGCGACACCGTTCTCACTAACTCAAACGACGCCGTAGCGATACACCAGCAGACAACATGTTTCGCATGAAATGAGACCAAGAGCTGGTATAAATTTCTTCAAACAAGCACCAGTCAACTGGTTACGCAAAATACCACAAAACGACGACACATCAACTAATCTAAACGACATCGTAATGGTTACGTCAGCATCGCTACCACCTGCTGGTTCTCCAGTCGCAATGCATTACTCACAACAACCCCTCGCTGCTGGTTCCATACGCAACACTCAAAACGCAGCGTTTCAACTTATCAAAACAATGCCGTAGCATTAAACCAGCAGGCAGCAGATCTCTTCAACACAACCAACGACTGGTTCCAGCTGCAACATCCAAAATGCAGCATTTTAACTTCATCGAACGACGTCGCAGCGCCTACCAGCAGGCGACAAATATTACTTCAAAAACCACCAGCAGCTGGTCATCCAGTCGACGCACACTCTTCAAAAAGATCCAAAACCAGCAGCTGCACTTAATCAAACGACGTCGCTGCGCCTACTACATCAAATCCAGTCGACGCATACAAACACCAGCAGTTGCGTGTGGGAAACTCCTGCTGCTGGTCTCACACTATGCCGCAAGGCACACGTAAGCGTTCCTATCAGCAGCTGGTCACTCCTATCTAACACGACTGCTGAATCCCCTAGTCAACACTAAAAAATGTTGACCAACACGTGACTCTCCCTCAATCATTCTCGCGCCAAAAGCAATATCGGCCAGCAGCAACCCTTCGAAACGAACTAAACCAAGCAGATGCAACGCGTCATGCCTATGTCACCCTACCGATTCCAACACCAGTAGGTAGCTACAGTACCGTTGACCAGCGTTGACTTCACCAAATTTCGATATTTCTCACTTCCTATACTAGTGCTGCTACTGAAGAAACAGCAGAAACCATATACCATTCGTAATTCCCTCAAAAACACGTGATTAATCCTAAATTCAACTCAATTAATGGTGTACCCCTTCGACCACACCACAACTCAATGGTGTAGCCCAACGTCGTAATCGAAGCTTGATGGATATGGTTCGATCTATGATGAGCTTCACTGAGCTTCCTGCCTCGTTTTGGGGCTATGCGCTCGAAACGACGGTAATGTTGTTGAACAATGTCCACATCAAGGCAGTGGATAAAACTCCATATGAATATTGATGGACAAACCACCCAAGTACTCGTACTTGAGTATTTGGGGATGTCCTGCTTACGTGAAGCAGGCAGTGGGAGATAAGCTGTAGATCCATCTTATGCTACTTCATTGGGTATCCAAAGAATTCTATTGGATACTACTTCTACTATCCAATGAAACAAAAGTGTTTGTTTCTAGAAATGCCACCTTTTTGGAAAAGGAATTTCTATTGATAGAAAAGGCAAGATAGTAAAACTCGAAAAAGTTCGAGAACCAACTGAAGTACCAAGTGGATCTCTCACACCTCAAGAGCCAATCCTTGATATGGACACACCTAGGATATCTGAAAGGGTTCCTGGGGCTCCAGTTAGATATGGTTTCCTGCTTGAATATGATCAAAGTGTCAAACTGTTGGATGTGATCCAAGAACCTGCAAGGAGGCGATTTTTGATGCTGATTCTAATTTGTGGCTTGAAGCAATGCAATCTGAGATTGACTCAATGCATTCGAACCAAGTTTGGACTCTTGTGAATCCTCCGAAGGAATAGTTCCTATTGGGTGCAAATGGTTATACAAGAGAAAACTTGGGCCTGATGGTAAGGTATTGACCTACAAGGCGCGACTGGTCGCAAAAGGTTACACTCAAAGGCAAGGATTTGACTATGATGAAACTTTTTCATCAGTTGCAATGTTCAAGTCAATTAGAATCCTGCTAGCCATAGCCGCATGGTACCACTATGATATTGCAAAAGGATGTGAAGATTGTGTTCCTAAATGGAAACATTAAGGAAGAGATCTATATGACGCAGCCTGAGGGATTCACATCCGTAGGAAGTGAGCATAAAGTATGCAAACTTCAGATCGATCTACGGTCTCAAGCCAGCATCGAGAAGTTGGAACCTGAGGTTTGATGAAATGATTAAAGAATTTGGTTTCATAAAAAATCCCGAGGAGCCATGTGTGTACAAGAATGTAGTTAAGAATGCTGTGAAATTCCTTGTATTTTATATTGATGACATTCTACTAATTGAGAATGATGTAGGAATGCTACAGTCAACTAAATTATGGTTGTCTAGTAGATTCTCGATGAAGGACAAGCATCCTATATTATGAGCAGATCTATTAGATAGATAGAAAATGATGCTCAGACTTGTTGGGGAACCGTGGCGGATCCGGATCGCACTTCCCGGCGAGGCAGCGGAAGAAAAAAAATTTGGCCGGGACACGATCAATACCATTCAAAATCAAACATGCTATGACCATTCATAGGGTGTTTCTCGGGGTTACCTTGCTGGCAACTCGTGCCTGGCTCCGACCAGTTTCGCAAGAAAACCGGCACTTCACGGTAGGCGGTGGTAGACTACGTCAATTAGGTCCATGACCGGAAGCGAGACTCCTTTGTCAGCCTGCACAAGAAGGCCTAACGAGATCAGCACGGACGGATTCTCCTCGTCAAGTTGGCCGGAACAAATTTCGGCGAAGCGAGGCGGCGGCGGCGGCGGATTTTGAGAGAGGAGGGGGGGCGGCGCTTTTAGCTAGGGTTAGGGTTTGATTAATGTGTTATGATTTGAAGCCCTTAAGTCTAATTAAATAGACTTGTGATAGAATTGGACCGGCCCAACGGGCCCCGGTCCAACGGATGAACATTCGATTCATCCCTATCACCGTGACTTCATTATAACTCCGATCTCCGATCAGATCAGACCGATCGACTCAATTTCCAAAACTGAATACTATGATCTGAAAAACCATTTTTCAGAACCCCAGTGCAAAATGACCGTTTTGCCCCTCAACAGCGGAAATCACGATTTGACCCCTGTTGACTTTTAGGAAGTCGCACTCCCCAAAATCCTCTTCCTTTGCTCAACATATTGAGCTTAGTATCCGTGCGGGAATCTCGAATCCAGTACTTGTGTGACCCTCAATGGTTCAGGGATACAGCTAGCCGTGGGCCCACAACCATTGTGGCTCCGGAATCACAATTCCGGACTTACCCATCGGATCATGGTAAGAGCATCTAGCAACATCGCCCCATGATCCCCTAGGTATCACTGATAGTGCCTGCAAGAACCAGTTTGTCGTGGTTAGCATACAGTACGGTCCTTTCAATCCATATATCCCGATCAGATCAACGACCATTGGTAAATCGAGAGTCGCTAAAGATCCGATAGCTATGCATACATCTTGGAGATCGAATAGTGACATCACGAGTGTAACTAGGTAAACCCATTTACCTAAAACACTTCTAGTACTCTGGCCAGAGATTTATACACTATTATCCCCTCAGATAGCATAGGATATCCACGCATGTCTGCGAGCGGTGAATCCTCGACAACGATGCATCGACTCCTATATGCATCGGGGTCTAACCCAATCCCGCCGCCTTATGACCCCAAGTGAGTCGGAAAACGGGTCAAAGTGAGACGCCTATCATGTAGAGTCTCAATGACGTTTCGAGTCGTGAGGACTAATCAGTACAACCAAGACCTCTGACTTATCCACTCGACAAATGGTAACCACTTGGAAAGTCCGAACGAGGGTAGTTCGATAGATCACCAGGTCACTATCTATCTGCATGCTCAGAACATCACAATGTTCCCTACCAATGAAACATGTACTTCGCATCGCAGATACTAGTCTCAATCTCGGGCGGCCTTATCCTCATTTTGACGGCCCAATCGACTAGGAACTAATTCAGAATACACAGTGACTATTAGATGTGTTTCATGATAGCCGTCATACCCACTATCACATCTAACATACACTATAGTTCATTCTAGGTCTTTACTCAACGCAATTGTTAATCATCATACAACACAATGAAAGTAAATAATGCCATATAAATAAATGCGAATATCATATATAAAGATTGTCAAATACAAGAGTCTATAAACCCAACGCCACAAGTTGGCTAGTTGGGCATCTACTCTAACAATCTCCCACTTGCCTTAAAGCCAACTACTCATCAGACGTAGTCCCATTGTTTCGCGATTTTTTCAAACAAGGGTCCTGGCAAGGGCTTCGTAAGTGGATCAACAATGTTGTCCGTAGAGGCGACTCTCTCAACTGCTATGTCACCTCTAGCCACAATATCCCGCATTATGTGGTATTTCCTCAGTATGTGTTTGGATCTTTGGTGAGACCTAGGCTCCTTTTCTTGCGCAACGGCACCCGTGTTGTCGCAATACACCGGGACTGGACCAACTCCATTAGGAATGACGCCCAACTCTTGGACGAAATTCCTTATCCAAACCGCCTCCTTAGCAGCAGCTGATGCTGCGATGTACTCAGCCTCAGTGGTTGAATCCGCGATGGTGTCTTGCTTGGAACTCTTCCAAGAGACAGCACCACCATTGAGCATGAATGCAAATCCAGATGTTGACTTCGAATCATCCACGTCACACTGGAAGCTAGAATCAGTGTAGCCTTCCAGTTTCAGTTCACCACCCCCACAGACCATGAACATATTCTTAGTCCTTCGCAAGTACTTAAGAATATCCTTCACAGCTTTCCAATGCAATTGGCCGAGGTTGGCCTGGTAGTGGCTCGTGACACTCAGAGCATATGCGACATCCGGTCTAGTCGAGATCATGCCATACATAATACTACCTATTGCCGAGGCATATGGCACATGTGTCATACTATCTATCTCCTCATCAGTCTTCGGACACATAGACTTAGATAGAGTGACCCCGTGGCACATAGGTAGGTGTCCACTCTTGGACTCTTCCATAGAGAACCTCTTAAGTATGTTATCGATGTAGGTAGCTTGGGTGAGTCCGAGCATCCGTTTAGATCTATCCCGATAGATCTGTATTCCAAGAATATAGGATGCTTCACCCATGTCCTTTATCGAAAATCTACTAGACAACCATACTTTAGTTGATTGCAGCATTCCTACATCATTCCCAATGAGTAGAATGTCATCAACATAAAGTACGAGGAATGTCACAGCGCTTTTAACTACCTTCTTATACACACATGGCTCCTCGGGATTCTTGATGAAACCAAATTCCTTAATTGTTTCATCGAATCTCAGGTTCCAACTTCGCGATGCTTGTTTGAGACCGTAGATCGATCTCTGAAGCTTGCATACCTTATGCTCGCTTCCAACTGATGTGAAACCCTCAGGCTACGTCATATAGATCTCTTCCTTAATGTTTCCATTAAGGAACACGGTTTTCACATCCATTTGCCATATCTCATAGTCGTACCATGCGGCTATGGCTAATAAGATTCTAATTGACTTGAACATTGCGACTGGCGAGAAGGTTTCATCATAGTCAACACCTTGCCTTTGAGTGTAACCTTTCACGACCAGTCGTGCCTTGTAGGTCATTAACTTACCATCAGGCCCAAGTTTCCTCTTGTATACCCATTTGCACCCAATAGTAACAATTCCTTCGGGAGGATTAACAAGAGTCCAAACTTGGTTAGCATGCATTGAGTCAAACTCAGACTGCATTGCTTCAAGCCACAAATTAGAATCTGCATCGGAAATTGCCTCCTTGAAAGTTCTTGGATCAGATCCAACAACTTGATCATCTTCAAGGAGAAAACCATATCTCTCAGGAGCCCTAGGAATCCTTTCGGATCTCCTAGGTGCGACCATTTCTGGTACTGGCTCTGGAGGTGTAGGAGATTCACTTGGTACCTCGATTGGATCTCGAACCTCTTCGAGTTCTACTATTCTGCCCTTTCTATCAAGTAGAAATTCCCTTTCCATAAAGGTGGAATTCCTAGAAACAAACACTTTTGTTTCGCTCGGATAGTAGAAGTAGTATCCAATGGAATTCTTTGGATACCCAATGAAGTAGCATAAGATGGATCTCGTATCCAGCTTATCTCCCACTGTCTGCTTCACGTAAGCAGGACATCCCCAAATCCTCATAAATGAGTATTTGGGTGGTTTGCCCATCCATATCTCATATGGAGTTTTATCCACTGCCTTGGTGTGGACATTGTTCAACAAAATTACCGCCGTTTCGAGCGCATAGCCCCAAAACGAGGTAAGAAGTTCAGTGAAGCTCATCATAGATCGAACCATTTCTAACAGGGTTCGATTACGACGCTCCGGTACACCATTGAGCTGTGGTGTGGCCGGAGGGGTCCACTGTGAGAGAATCCCATTCTCTTTTAGATAGTCTTGAAATTCAGCACTCAAGTATTCACCACCTCGATCAGATCGAAGGGCTTTAATACTTTTGCCTAGTTTATTTTCTACTTCAGCCTTGAATTCTTTGAACCTTTCAAAGGATTCAGACTTGTGCTTCATTAAGTACAAGTACCCATACCTAGAGTAATCGTCGGTAAAGGTGATGAAGTATGTGTGACCATATTTAGTACCAATACTAAACGGGCCGCACACATCAGTATGGATCAAATCCAATAGGCCTTGAGCACGCTCACCCTTGCCCTTGAAGGGTTGCTTAGTCATCTTTCCCTTAAGACAAGACTCACAAGTCGGTAGGGAGTTAATGTCTGACAGATCAAACATGTCACTCCTAACTAACTTGTTCATCCTACTTAGAGAAACATGACCTAGCCTAGCGTGCCAAAGTTGTGCTGGGTTTAAGCTATCGTGTTTCCGTTTAATCGTTGTTGTATGTGCTTCGACATCGCGAGTTGGAACGTCTTTCAATATTAGGTGTATAAATCGTTTTCGCGTTCCCCAATTCCACTTAAACATTCATTCTTGTAAATATTGCAAATCGAATTAGCAAACATACAAGAATATCCATCACTATCAAGCATAGAAACAGAAATAATGTTCTTTATTAATTCGGGAACAAACAAAACGTTTCTCAATAACAACTTAAAATCAGAAGACAAAAATAAATAAACATCTCCTATAACTATAGCAGCAACTCTTGCTCCATTGCCAAGCCTCAAGTGGGTCTCACCCTCTCTAAGACGTCGGCTTCTTGTCATCACCTGCAAATCCTTGCAGATATGAGATCCACATCCGGTATCAGGTACCCAAGAAGTCGAACTAAGAGACATATTTATTTCAATATAGAACATACCTTTCGTAGTTCGCAACTGCTCGAGGTACTCCTTGCAGTTCCTCCTCCAATGCCCAGGCTTGTGGCAGTGGTGGCAAACATCCTCATGCTTGTTTAGCTTGGAAGCCTTTGCCTTTGGATTCTTGGTGGGCTTTTCCTCCTTCGCAGGAGCAGAACACTTCTTGCTCTTGCGTCTGGGCCCCTTCTTCGCAGAAGAGCCCATAAGGAGGACGGGTTTGTCCTTCTTTATGGTTCCTTCAAACACTACAAGCATGTTAACCACCTCTTCAAGGGTGGCTGCCATCTTGTTCATGTTGAAGTTGACCACAAAGGGGTCAAATGCAGCGGGTAGTGAGAGGAGAAGTACATCCACCAACAGCTCGTGTGGAAGTGCGATATCAAGGCCCGACAGATTTTCAACGAGCCCAATCATACGAACCCCATGCTCACGGACCGAAGTCCCATCGCGCATGCGGCTCGTCATAAGCTCCTTGATAGCCGTGAACCTCTCATGTCGAGAGTTCTCCCCGTACAGTTCTTTGAGATGAAAAAGTATGTCAGCAGCATACTTCGTCTTCTCAAAGCGTCGTTGCATTTCATTGGACATCGATGCCATCACATAGCATCGAGCTTTAACCTCGTTGTCCCTCCATTGTTTAAGCGTGATCAGCTCCTCAGGGCTGATACCGGCAGGGGTTTCCTCCGGAGGACTCTTCTCTATCGCATAAAGAAGTTTCTCCAAAGCCAATACAATATTGAGGTTGCGGAGCCAGTCTTGGTAGTTCAGACCGGTGAACCTGTTGCTATCCAGTATAGCAGCGAGTGGGTTTTTCATCGAAACCATTTTACAATGCAGTAATACTGAAAAGAAAAGCAGACATACATCACTAACTATATAAGATATATGCTAAGACATAAAACATGGTCGTTTAGTTCTATGAATTACCCTCCCACTATTTTAACGATTTCACCACCCTCTAATTAAATCGAGAAAGCAAGTTTTTTTAGTGGGTACACGGAGCCCAATCAAGCGATCATGGACCCGAATAATATCAGCCAACCATGACCCCCAAAAGGTAGTTTCCGATTGCAACCGGTGCTGTCACGCCCCGAGCTGGG
Organism: Dorcoceras hygrometricum; assembly: GCA_001598015.1. NCBI lineage: Eukaryota > Viridiplantae > Streptophyta > Magnoliopsida > Lamiales > Gesneriaceae > Dorcoceras > Dorcoceras hygrometricum. The sequence goes on from KV013970.1 coordinate 73,683, forward strand.
TACACGGAGCCCAATCAAGCGATCATGGACCCGAATAATATCAGCCAACCATGACCCCCAAAAGGTAGTTTCCGATTGCAACCGGTGCTGTCACGCCCCGAGACCGAGACTCATGACATCGGCAATATTAAACAATTTAAAAATTGTAAAACATTAAGCCATCATAGCATAGCTCAAACCAGTCTATTACATATCCAAAATAATGTCGTTTTACATCGGAAAATCAGAAAAATAGCGGAAGCGAAAAATTTAAAATGTAATTACATCAACAAAACAAAATCTTCACCAGCCCCAGAACTGATCTTGTTCTTCTTCTTCTACCTGCTCTTCATTCTTATCTAGGTGGAGAAGTAAGGGGTGAGTGTTTGGGGAAACACTCAGCAAGTGGGGGATACCATTCGAGCATAACAAAATATACTTATACATATACTGAATAACATATTTCAGAACAGAGCTTAGACAGAACAGAGCATAGCATAACAGAGCAAAGCATAGCATAACAGAGCATAGCATAGCATAACAGAGCATAGCCTGACAGATAGCACTGATGATTACTTCGTATCTATGGTTTACTGACCAGTCCCTAAGTTTTACTCCTCTAAGGGGTCGATGCCTTTAGTTACACCAAGTAACCCAGAAATCCGAAATATTCCATAAACCCATATAACGACAGAATCGTGTCTATGGTTTACTGATCAGTCCCTAAGTTTTGCTCCTCTAAGGGGTCGAAGCCATTAGTTACACACAGTAACCCAGAAATCCGAAATATTCCGTAGACCCATATAACGATAGTAAAAATCAGTGCAAATGGAGTTTGAATGAGATAAAACCATCTGAACAAAAGGTGCTCGAACAGTAGACAAAAACTGAACTTTCGAAATGAATATATATATATTATAACCAACGAAATACATATTAGCAAAAGCCCACTTACAAAATCTGAAATTTGGTAGAGTCTGGTATACGAATACGGGGTGAAGTCTGGTTGTACGAATCCTACTGTTTGAATGAAGTCCGGCAGTAACTCGATTACACGAATTCTTCCTAAGTTTTGCACCTGCTGAATCGTCGCTTGCACAGAACTTTGGCTAAGAATCTGCTAGAATTTCCGCAGCACTTTGTCGCGAAGAAATGTTGCTTTTCTGACTGTGGATTTCGAATTGGTGTGAGGAGTTCTTTGGTCGTCCTCTGGTATTTATAGGCGCATAGGTGAGGAAGTCGAGCGTCCGCCATTAAAGGCTCTTAATTCCCTATCATTACGTCGACTGTTACAATCCCCTCGCTGCTGGTTCCAAACGCAGCGTTTCAACTTAACGAAACGACGTCGCTCAACTTATTCGACTGTTTTCCCAAACCAGCAGCTGGTCACTCTTAACTCGCGCATCTGTTGATCCAGCAGTCAATCATTCAAAAATGTTGATCGACACGTGTCGCTCTCTCGATCACTCTCGCGCTAAAAGTTACCCCTGCCAGCAGCAACCTTTCAGGTCGAAACGCGCAACTGCTGGTTCCACGAAACATCGGCGTTATACTCTCGCGCCATTAACTGCTGAATTTCGACCACCTGCTGATTTTCGACCAGCAGGTGAAGAATATATATATATATATATATATATATATTTTGGAGCTGAATTTTCGGGTTTTCACATCCCTCCCTCCTTAAAAGAAGTTTCGTCCTCGAAACTTTGGTTACTCTGATTATCGAAAAGGTAGGGATATTGGCTTCGCATCTTTTCTTCCACTTCCCAGGTGGCTTCTCTTTCGGTGTGGTTGGACCACTGGACCCTGACATAAGGGATCGTTCTTCGTCGGAGTACCTGATCCTTTCTGTCCATGATTTTAATCGGGACTTCTTCGTAGCTCAGTCCTTGATTCAAATTTCCTTCCACGAGGAGTGGTCCTTCATCGAGAACATGACTAGAATCCGTGATATATCTTCTTAGTTGAGATACATGGAAGACATTATGGATTCTTGACATACTGGGTGGTAACGCCAGTCTGTAGGCAAGTGTTCCTACTCTTTCCAAGATTTCGAATGGTTCGACATACCGGGGATTCAGTTTTCCGGCCTTATCGAATCGAACTACTCCTTTCATTGGGAAGACCTTAAGGTACACTTTTTCACCTACTTCGAATGCCAAAGGTCTTCTATTTAGATCTGCCCAGCTCTTCTGTCGATCCTGGGCTACCTTCAGTCTCTCCTTGATAATGGCTACCTTTTTCACTGTCTCTTGAACGAGCTCAGGTCCAGTGATAGCCTTCTCTCCGACTTCATCCCAATATAGCGGTGATCGACATTTCCGTCCATAAAGGGCTTCATATGGTGCCATACCTATGCTGCTGTGGTAGCTATTGTTGTACGCGAACTCTATTAGGGGTAGATGTTCGCTCCAATTGCTACCGAAGTCTAATGTGCAAGTCTGCAGCATGTCTTCTAGAGTCTGGATGGTCCTCTCAGTTTGACCATTTGTTTGCAGATGATAAGCAGTACTGAGAGTAACCTTACTTCCCATGGCTTCTTGGAAGCTCTTCCAGAAACGAGATACGAACCTTGGGTCCCTATCTGACAGGATGCTTGTTGAAACTCCGTGCAGCCTGACGATGTTGTCCATGTACAACGAAGCTAGCTTGTCCAAGCCGTAGTTCATTCGGACAGGTAAAAAGTGCACGGATTTTGTTAATCTATCCACGATTACCCATATTCCATCGTGGCCTAGTCTGGTCTTCGGTAGACCAACTAAAAAGTCCATGGATATGTTTTCCCACTTCCATTCTGGAATTTCTAGTGGTTGTAACAATCCTCCAGGTCTTTGATTTTTGGCCTTGACTTGTTGGCACACGTGGCATCTTGCAACGAAATCAGCAACATCTCTTTTCATCCCATTCCACCAAAAGTGTCCTTTAAAATCTTTGTACATCTTTGTACTTCCCGGGTGGATTGAGAATTTGGACTTATGGGCTTCAGACATCACTTCCTGACGGAGTTTGTCGACGTCGGGTACACATAGCCATCTGTTCATCCAAAGGATCCCATCTTGGTCCGTTCGGAAATCAGGCGATTCCCTTTCCTTAATCTGTTCTTTCAGCCTCATCAAGCCGGGGTCTTGATCTTGTTTTAGCTTGATCAATTCTTTAAGGCATGGTTGGGCTGAGACTGAAGATAGTAT
>KV013970.1:96335-109557 GCA_001598015.1 Dorcoceras hygrometricum
ATGCTCAGAACATCACAATGTTCCCTACCAATGAAACATGGTACTTCACATCGCAGATGCTAGTCTCAAGCTTGGGCGGCCTTATCCTCATTTTGACGGCCCAATCGACTAGGAACGAATTCAGAATACACAGTGACTATTAGATGTGTTTCATGATAGCCATCATATCCACTATCACATCTAACATACACTATGGTGCATTCTAGGTCTTTATCCAACACAATTGTTAACATTATAACATAATGAAAATAAAGAATGCCATAAAATAAATGCGTATTTCATAAATAAAGATCTTTATACACAAGAGTCTATAAAACCCACACGCCACAAGTTGGCTAGTTGGGCATCTACTCTAAGACCTAGTGCTCAGCAGGTAAAATCTGGGGATATCAAAAGCACATAACATAAGCAAATGACATCTGATACATAAATTGAATCTGAATAGCTTAAGAATAATTAAGCTGAATAACATAACTGTAATATCTGAAACAGATGAAAGCATAAGCATAAACCTTCTGGAATCATTTTCTTTAATTCTAATTAAAGAAGCATATTTAAATTTTCTTTAGAGCTGTGATTAAAATCACACTTGCGCTCTTCTTTCTTTTCTGAAATATGACAAAGACACTTGTACATCTGGTCCAATTCGCTTGATCAAACTCCTGATATCAGTCTTAGCATAAAGCTCATGGTGAAGGGGTATACAGATCCATCAATCCATAATCCTGATCCTTCCTATTTGAAAGGGCACACGGTTCGTGCACTCACCTTTCCTCTGGGGACTATTTGTTGCCAAAGTCATAACTTAAAAATTTTCATAAACATAACCTGTTCTGCTCTTTCTTTCTTTCTAAAAAACTGTTTTCTTTCTCTCTGTACGTTTACTGGTTTTCTCTCGTCTAATGATGTTCTGGAACTGTAAAGGATTTCTCTGTAAAGCTTGCGAAAATGAAACTGAATAAATTAGCTAGTTGAATCTGTCAGATAATTCGAAAGATTCATTTGAATTGAATAAGGAATCTAATTCTGAAATTTCTTTATCTGCTGACGAAAACGAAGAATGAACAGTACCAGTCGCAAGACTAATACTAGCTGAATGAACAGTACCAGTCGCAACGAATAGGAATCAGTCGCAAGACAAGAATCCAGTCGCGAGGTCTTTTAAATAAGTATAAAGTGAAACGATGTAGTTAGCGCATCAGTCGCTACAACCATACTTAACGATAATAAAGCAACTGCTGAAATATCAAATTTGAATGCATCTGCTGGTGAACAGTGCATCTGCTGAATGTCACGAAGACAACGCAACTGGTGAATGCTAACAAAGGAATGCAGCTGCTGAATTCTAATAAATGAATGCACCTGCTGGTGTTAATCAAAAGAATACACCTGCTGGTTTTAGCAAAAGAAATACATCTACTGAATATGCATCTGCTGAATTTACGAAAGCAATGCATCTGCTGAATTTACGAAAGCAAAGTATCTGCTGACTACTAGTAGCTGATGAACAAACTACCAACTGAAGGCAAACTATCAACTGATGAACAAATTACCAACTGAAGGCAAACTATCAACTGATGAACAAATTACCAGCTGATGAACAACTACCAATTGACGAACGAACTATCAGCTGCTGAACAATAAAATATACAACAGCTGAACATTAAATAGTGCGACTGCTGATCGCAACTACTGAACTTAAACAATACGATAGCTGAAATCTATACTTAGAATATTTTCGACAAAGCAAAATCAGCAGTGGTATAAGAACCAGCTTTCAAACTTAACCAGGTGAATGACGATGGTTTTCCTTTGTCTAAAGAATTCTAAATATCTGAAGAGAATTCTGGAAATGATCGAATAAGCTACTTGTAAGCTACTTTGATGGAATTTCTAAAGGAAATTCAAGAACTAATTGAAAGAACATCATCAAACCATTTTCTGTAAACTTTTCTAGAATCAAAATACAGTAAAACGCAACCTTCATAAAAACAGAGCATAAACTTTTCTGGTTTTTGAAGAACAGCCGAAGCCATCTTCCTTTCTTTAAAATATCATATAATCATGCAAACAGAATTGAATATATGCTTTCACTGAGTGAGCAAGAAACAGAGTTTACTTGCCTGAATTCTTGAACACAAATCACGGTAGAAATCCAGCAACTCCTAACGCACCGCCTGTTTCCTTTAAAACTCTTTGAAAGTATTTTGTTCGGCTTCTTGAGAGAGAGCACCGCTTTATATGATTTTATTTTTGAAAGTAATGATGCATGAAGCAGCTTAAGATCCTATTTATATGATTTGAAAATGCCTAAGGAAGAAACGCATTCAATTCAATATGACAAATTCTGAAAGAAGCGTGCTCTGTTTTAAACCAAATAATGCATATGAAAACCGAACAGTTTTAGTTAAAACAAAGGATTCGATTGGCTTGTAGGAATTGTTTAGACATCTACTGTAATTGCATTCCTGCTATCTGGAATTTAGCTCTTAAATGATAAAAAGCTAAACAATACATAGATAAAAGCTGAAACTCGATTAATCAAGAGTTGAATATAATAGCATTGTAATCCCTCAATCTCATATCTTTCTAGTTTGTGGACTTCTAAAAGATCTGGTCGTTACAATAATAGTGTGAAAAATCTCTGACCAGAGTACTAGATGTGTTTTAGGTAATTGAGTTTACCTAGTAACACATGCGATGTCACTATTTGATCTCCAAGATGTATGCATGGTTATTGGATCTCTAGCGACTCTTGATTTACCCATGATCGTTGATCTGATCGGGATATTTGAGTTGAAAGGACCGTACTGTATGCTAACCATGACCGACTGGTTCTTACAGGCACTATCAGTGATACCTAGGGGATCATGGGGCGATGTTGCTAGAAGATTTACCATGATCCGATGGATAAGTCCGAAAATGTGTTTTCGGAGTCACAAAAATTGTGAGCCCAAAGCTATCTGTTCCATGAACCATTGAAGGTCACACAAGTATTCTTGTACGGAAATTAAGCTCAATTTGTTGAGTATAATATGAGGAAGGATGGAATTATGACTTCCTAAAATTAACTGGGGGTGGAAATGAGATTTCCTAAATTGTCTTGGACTAGTATGACTATCCTTAAAGATGATAGGGGCCTAACTGCTATTTTGGATTAGATGGTCTGAAAAATTGTTTTCACATCATAATGTTCAGTTTTTGTAATCTGTGTAGATCGATCCGATCTGATCGTCGATCGGGATTATGATGAAGCCGCAATGATTGACTTGAAACCAATGTTCACTGGGCTCGACCCAAGCCCATTAACCTGGTTTAAGCCCATGGAAAATCAATAAATAGGGGCCCTGGGGTATTCATTTTACTCGCACCAAAAGTTGGGAACAACTCTCCAAGTTGGATTGAGTGCTCTCCCTTCAGTTATATTTTTCCTTTCCCTTCTCCTCCTCCCCTTCGCCGCGCCGTCGCCACGCCCGCCGCTTACGGAATATGTTCTGACCATCTCGGCGAGGAGATTCCGTTCGTGAAACTTTCGTTGGTTTTCTAATGCAAACCAACGAGGGAATCGAGATTCTGGTCGTGGACCGGATTGGTGGCCGTAGCTGTTCAACCGTTGAAGTGCCAATTCCCTTGTGGAACTGGTCGGAGTCAGGCGCCTAGACGCCAACGAGGTAATCTTCTAAACATCCTATGAATGTTTAGATTATTGTTTAGGTGTATTGATCGTTCGGGCCCAAAATTTTATATTTTTCCGCTGCGTCCCGAGAGCGGGATCCGGATCCTCCATGGCGCCAACAGTGGTATCAGAGCTTTGACTCGGATCTGTCAATACACCATTCTGCCTGAATTGCATCAAAAATCTATTTTTTCAAAAAACTAAAAATTTTCCGGTCGCACTCTGCCGTGCCACCACCGCGCAGCCGCCGCGCACACCGTCGCCTGCCACCGCTCGCACTTCGTGCACGCCTCGCGCTCTGGCCACACGTATATCGTGGGGTGTATCCCGGGGGTCGGTGCGTGCATCTCACATGCACGTTGCGGCGGGGGTTGCGCGCCTGTCGCGCACATCCCACGTGCACGTCCTGGCGAGCGCTGCTTGCACATCTTGGTGGGCGCTGCACGTGTTGGCCGCAACCCAAGTGCGCACCTGCCGCCCATCCTATGCGCGCAAGCCGCGTAACAGGCCGCCCCCCGTGCGTGCATGCATGCTGCACACGTGCGACGGCGCAGGCGTGCCGGGGCGGTGATGCGGCGGTGCAATTTGATTCCTAGAGTTTTTTCGGGCCTGTCCCAGGTAGCCTGACGCGTTTTTGGGCCGATACTTGCTATCAGGCTTTTTGGTTGTACCAAATTAATTTTTGAAATATTTTGAGATATTGGACCTAAAATTGTTTTAAGCCCAAAATTATTTGATGCAATTAAAATAACAAAATATGATTTTATTTATACAATGTGATTTTATATTTTAAAATATGATTTTTTGGATAAAATAAAATTTGATTTGATTATTTTATTTATGTCCATTAACTGGATTAATTGAATAGATAATGTTTGGGATGATCGATATTCATGCTCAATGTGTTAGGTGCATGTTAGGTTTTACATTTCTTGGTTTTTATATTGTTGAAATTATATCAAAGTGGGCCTGGTTTATGAACCGTTCCCACCCCTTTAAAATATATCCCTATTTGTCATGGATATTTAAATGTAAACATTAGACTTAGTGGGAGGATAAATCTGTTGAATCCGCAAATTTTAAATTTGATTTTAAATTATTGAGACCAAATTTCAAAATTAAAATCCCTCATTTTAAATTTGATTTAAAATTTATATCAAGATTAAAAATTTCATGATTAAATTGAAGGAACTTAGTTTATTGATAATTATGAGGAAATGTGACAAAACATTATCTAAAAGAGTCCTTTATAGACCGGTTTAAAAATGTCTTGTACCGGGTAGTCTCCCTGAAGTGCGTTGCTTTGTCTAAGGAGGTTGGTTTTTAAGTGGGCCTTAGCCCCTCCAACTACTTGGAAGCACTCTTAGAGAATGTTAGTCCATTACTTCTAAATTGATCATAAAACAAAAGTTTATTCGATAAGATTATGAAGCTAAGGGAATTAAATATTGTTTAAAATTTCCTACCTTTCATAAACAATGGGTGTACGTCGATGCTCTCTGTATACATAACCCGGCTCATATTATTGGGCGGGTTCTGTGTGCCGGAAAGCTGTACACGCCATTGACACTTGCTGTGAGTTGTATGGAACTCCCATGACGTCGGCTCATATTATTGGGGACGTTATGGCGACCGTTCATTACAACTCAACATTGATGGATCATCTTGACACGTGATAGTAATCGACTTCATATTATTAGGCCCTTACTGGACGTGAGGTAAATACATGGAGGTTTCACCTGTTGAAATTGGGCTCTACCTTTTGAGGGTCATGGTTGGTTGGTATTAATCGGGACCATGATTTATTGATTGGACTCTGTGTATCCACTAAGGAAACTAGCTTTCTCGATTTTATTAGAGGGTGGTGAAATCGTTAACATAGTGGGAGGGTCATTCATAAAACTAAATGACCATGTTTTATGTCTTAGCATTTTTCATGAATAGTATGTATTGCATGTCTGTCTTTTTCTTTCAGTATAAACTGCTATAATCATGTCTTCAATAAAAAATACACTTGCTGTTATACTGGATAGCAACAAATTCACTGGCTTAAACTACCAAGATTGGCTTCGAAATCTCAAGATTGTCTTGGCTTCGGAAAAATTTCTCTACACGCTAGAGAAGAGCCCTCCGAAGGAAGCCCCTGCCAATGTCAGTCATGAGGAGCTTGAAAAGCTGGAAAAATGGTTGGATGATGAGCTTAAGGCATGGTGCTATATGATAGCATCTATGTCCAACGAATTGCAGCGGCGATTTGAGAAGACGGAGTACGCTGCTGGCATACACCTTCACCTCAAAGAGCTGTATGGGGAGAACTCTCGGACTGAGAGGTTCACTACTGTCAAGGAGCTCATGACAAGCCGTGTTAGGTCTCGTGCTCAATTAGAGTAAAACCACATAAACACAATAGCGGAAGCATTAAAAAGAGTGGCTAAAATTTTCGCTTTTGGCCTGACTTAGAAAACATAAGTTAAAATACATTGATATCCAATCAACTGGAGGATAGTGGCCACGAGGTGTGTGAGCATATGAGAGCTATCCACTCGTCTCAACACACGGTACCAGATGCAGAACACATCGCTCAACCTGCTGTTGCCCACCTCATGAGATGTGGGAGCTACCCACTTCGCTCATAGTGGCTAACAGATCCCAGCAGGGAGATGAGGGACACGGGAGTTACCCGCTCGGCCTCTAAACAAGCATCCTGGTACACACAGATCAAGACAACAAGGCACGGCTAACAAGATCTGAGCTCAACATGAATAATGCGTGTATGCAATGAAACAACTTGCAATAAACAACACAACAGAAGCAAGCACTGACAATACAGAAGGATACACAGCAGCACACATAATATCAATGCCAAATCCAACGCTGTAAAACAAGCTCACATCCGTACCTTAGTTCTGAGCTACAATTACCACAAAAAGCAGTCCCGAGCAACCTGATCTGAAACCTTCCAACAAGCTACCTGAACGGCAGAAGCAAATCTGCTCAAATTCTAACAGACTACACAAGGAAGCTTCCTCAGCGATCTTCTTCCAGCTTAACCCAAGCCTACGAAAGAGGTATGAGAAGAATCATCTTGGCAAGAGGAGTCCAGCGCTACCACTCTTGCGTCCATCGGAGCTGTCTACCGCTGGCAATCGAAGAAGAAAAGCTTCGGTGAACAGTAGCTAGGGTATTGCAACAGGGTAAGGTTACGAGAATATTTCTAAGTGTCGGGAAATAATATCAATATTACTGTCAAATTCTCCTATATATATCGCTTAAGTTCCCCAAATCTGATGAACAGTATCCACCGACAAAACCTGCTCAAAGCTGATCCCAACTCGGATTTGAGTAACACTCCAGATCTGGACCATACGCTAAACATAGCGCGCTATTCCAAACGACGTCGCAACACAAGTCAAATAACTAATACAGGCGTCTCTCAAAATGGCGTCGTTCTGAAGTCCACTGTTCCTACTGGACACGTCATCCCGATAACACCAAATCTTCTATCGCTAAACGATGTCACATCACCACTCAGATCTAAAAGACCAGATCTCACACAAGCGTTGACCAGTCAAACCTGAAATCCCTGGACCGCTCCGATCTACCTCAAACCACGAACCGGACCTTTCCACGCATTACTAAACACTTGCGCAACTCAAACCTGAATCCTCTTCAAACGGCGTCGTTTCAATACCTGCGAAGGATAACCAACTAGCGCGCCCAGAACAACGCGCGACTACCAGATTTCACCACCAAAACTGAATGCGATTGTGAGACCCGAACGTTTAATAGGATTAATTTAGTTAATTAATCGGGTTAGCATAGACCAGATTTGGGCTTGAACAGATCTGGGATGAATCATCTTTGAGTGGGTATGCTTGGCTTAGTTATCGGGTTTGTATAAGTCCTGGAATTAGTCTTGGATCAATTCAGATTTCTGTGGAATCTGACCAGATGTGAGTGTTAGCCATTGCTGAGTAATCGTGTTAAGAAGCAGTGGTGGAATCTGTTGTCGCTAGACATTTGTGAGTACGCTAGTGTGTTTCTATAGCAAGTAGCTAAACTACGTCGTTTGGATTAGCTGGAATGACAGCGTTTTGGTTTAGCGAGCGAGATTCAGATTTGAGGTGTTGGTCTTCAGATTTCGATAGGATCTGGGTGTTGTGATGCTGGTTAGCATTTCAGCTTTGAGTAGCGGGTGACGTGTCTAGATGCGACAGTAGATGCGGTGCGACGTCGTTTGAGTAAGTCTAGACCTGTTTGCTGTAGAGAGATCTGTTGTGAAATTCATATCTGAGTGTACCTTAAGTTGTCGGTGGGATCTGTTCAGCAGATTTGAGCTTATATAAGAGGACTTTGACCCTTTGCCCATTCTGCGATTGCCTATGATAGACAGCTCTGATTGAAGTAAGAGTGGCAGCGCTGGACTTCTCTTGCTGAGACGCTTCGTTTGGTACTGCTTTTGGACGCTTGCTTGAAGCTGGTGAGGTGTGTGAAGACATCTCCCTTGTGTAGGTGTGTCAAGATGACCCATCAATGTTGAGTCATGAAGGACGGTCCCCTTAATGTCCCCAATAATATGAGCCAACGTTAAAGGGAGTTCCAACCGACTACAACGAGTGTCAATGACGTGTACATTTTTCCGGCATACATAACCCCCTCAATAATATGAGTCGGGCCATGTATGCGGGTAGCATCGGCGTACACCTATTGTTGATGGAAGGTAGGGATAGTTTAAACAGATTTAAATTCCCTTAGTTTATCGAATAAACTTTTAATCTTGATATCAGTTTTAAATCGTATTTAAAACGAGGGATTTTATTTTTGAAAATTTGGTCTCAACAATATTTTAAATCATAATTTAAAACGTGCGGATTCAACATATATCGAATATATAAATAAACTTTGGGATGATCGATCGCGAGAGCTATGCGGTCCGTGGTTGCCAATCACGGACCTAACATTTGTGAGTACGCTAGTGTGTTTCTATAGCAAGTAGCTAAACTACGTCGTTTGGATTAGCTGGAATGACAGCGTTTTGGTTTAGCGAGCGAGATTCAGATTTGAGGTGTTGGTCTTCAGATTTCGATAGGATCTGGGTGTTGTGATGCTGGTTAGCATTTCAGCTTTGAGTAGCGGGTGACGTGTCTAGATGCGACAGTAGATGCGGTGCGACGTCGTTTGAGTAAGTCTAGACCTGTTTGCTGTAGAGAGATCTGTTGTGAAATTCATATCTGAGTGTACCTTAAGTTGTCGGTGGGATCTGTTCAGCAGGCATGAGCAGATTGGAGTTATTTAAGTGAGGACTTTGCCTTTGTCCATTATTATTTCCCAACACTTAGAATATTTCTCGTGACCAAACTCTGTCGTGATACCCTAGCTACTGTTCATCGAACCTTATCTTCTGCGATTGCCTATGATAGACAGCTCTGATTGAAGTAAGAGTGGCAGCGCTGGACTTCTCTTGCTGAGACGCTTCGTTTGGTACTGCTTTTGGACGCTTGCTTGAAGCTGGTGAGGTGTGTGAAGACATCTCCCTTGTGTAGTCTGTTAGCATAAGCGTCGGATTTCGCTCCTAGATTTTTGGGGTAAGTTCAGTTCCTGCCTGTAAGCTTGTTAGATCTTTCTGTTGTGTTTGATGAGGTAGGATAGCGATGGTTGAGTTGTAGCTCTCGGCTGGTTCTTTCCTGTGCTTTGGTCTTTGAGCAGTGTTGTGTTGCCGTTGAGCAGGTGGTGGATCTGCGTCATTGTATGCAATTTTAAATCATAATTTAAAACATGCAGATTCAACTAAACATATATTTCACATATATAAATAAACTTTTGGATGATCGATCGCGAGAGCTATGCGGTCCGTGGTTGTCAATCACGGACCTGAGTCCAGTCCTAGGTGAAATGCAATATGCAATGCAATCCTATTACAATTGCTTCCGGTTTTACAGATCTTCGGTCTTCAATATCTTTGATCGTCATCTCCACCGTCTTCAAATTGTCCTCCCACTAAATCTAGTAATTTACATTTAAATTGCCATGACATATTGGGATACAAATTTGTAGGGGTGGGAACGGGCCACAAACAGACCCACTTAAATCGATATCAACAATATATATACAACCAAAATCGCAAAACCTATAGCATACACCTAACAAATTGGGCACGGCTCTCGATCATCCCAAACATGCAATCAATCTAATTAATTGACATAAATTAAATAATCAAATCAAATTTGACATTTTCCCACAAAATCACATTTTAATTATAAAATCGTATTTTATAAATAAAATCGCATTTTGTCGATAAAATCATATTTTAATCAACAAAATCATATTTTAATTATAAAATCATATTTCATAACTAAAATCACATTTCGTAATTTTAATTGCATCAAATTGTGCTTAAAACAATTTTAGGCCCAAAATCTCAAAAATTTCAAAATCAATTTTGGTCCGACCAAATCGGCCCAAAATCGAATATTGGCCCGAAAACTTCATGGGCTGCCCGGGACAGGCCCGAACAAAATTCAGAAGACAAAACAGGTCGCAACAAGCTGTCGGAAAAATCGGACGGCGGCCGCCGCCATCGCACAGCGTGCGGCACACGACCGCACGCTGGCCGCAACATGCGCGGCCTGGCCGCGCCAAGCAGGCGCACAACCGCGCCCCACCGTGCGCTACATTAGCGCACGGTGGCCGGCCAACACGCGACAGTGCGTGCTGGCCAGCGCGCGGTGGCGCGCCGCAAGGGGCCGCGCCGGCAGCCTTCCTCCCCCTTTTTTTTTTGTTTCTTTTGATTATGAAATCTGAAATTCGATACAATTCAGGCATAAAATGTATTGAAGGATCCGAGCCTTGGCTCTGATACCACTGTTGTCGAAGGTGGCGGATCCGGATCCCGTTTCCCGGGGGCACAGCGGAAGTTAAAATTTTGCCCCGAGATACGTTCAATACATTAAATCAAATCAATAAACCATTCATAAGATGTTTATTGATTGTTACCTTGCTGGTGTCTAGGCGCCTGGCTCCGACCAGTTTCATAGGGAAACCGGCACTTCAAAGGTAGGCGACAGTAGATCCTCCTAATCAGGTCCACGACCGAAAACAAGAATCCTTCGTCAGCCTGCACTAGAAGGACTGACGAATTCAACACGAACGGAATCTCCTCGTTGCAACGATCGGAACAAGTCCAATCACGCAATCACCGACGACAGGCGGCGGTGTGGCGGCGACGGCGCTTGGGTGGCCGGCGGCGGCGTGGTATGGGAAAGGAGGGGCGGCCGAGAGTTTGGAGGCTAGGGTTTGTGTAGTTGTGAGTTGTGATTAAAGCCCTAGGTCATATCAACATATAGACCTATGATGGGCTTGAACCGGCCCATTGGACTTGGGTCAGACCCAAGTCCATATGAACATTCTGTTCATTTAAATCACTGCGGTTTCATCATAAGTCCGATCGACGATCAGATCGGACCGATCGACTCAATTTCCAAAACTGAATATTATGATGTGCAAAACAATTTTTCAGATTATCTAGCCCAAAATTCCAGTTCAGCCCCTCAACTTTGGGAAATCGCAATTTGACCCCTGTTGACTTTTAGGAAGTCGCACTCCCCAAATTCCTTCTCCTATGCTCAACACATTGAGCTCAGTTTCCGTGCGGGAATCATGAATCCAGTACTTGTGTGACCCTCAATGGTTCAGGGATACAGCTAGCCGTGGGCCCACAACCATTGTGACTCCGAAATCACAATTTCGGACTTGCCCAACAGATCATGGTAAAGCGCCTAGAAACATCGCCCCATGATCCCTAGGTATCACTGATAGTGCTTGTAATAACCAGTTGGTCGTGGTTAGCGTACAGTACGGTCCTTTCAACACATATATCCCGATCAGATCAACGACCATTTACCTAAAACACGAGTGTTACTAGGCAAGCCCATTTACCTAAAACACATCCAGTACTCTGGCCAGAGATTTATCACACTATAGTCTCCTCAGATAACATAGGATATCCACGCATGAAAGCGAGCGGTGAATCCTCGACAACGAAGCATCGACTCCTACATGCATCGGGACCTCACCCAATCCCGCCGCCTAATGACCCCAAATGAGTCGGCAAACGGGTCAAAGTGAAGAGGCTATCATGTAGAGTCTCAATGACGTTTCGAGTAGTGAGGACTAATCAGTACAACCAAGACCTTGGACTTATCCACTCGACAAATGGTAACCACTTGGAAAGTCCGAACGAGGGTAGTTCGATAGATCACCAGGTCACTATCCATCTGCATGCTCAGAACATCACAATGTTCCCTACCAATGAAACATGGTACTTCACATCGCAGATGCTAGTCTCAAGCTCGGGCGGCTTATAATGCGTGGATATCCTATGCTATCTGAGGGGATAATAGTGTATAAATCTCTGGCCAGAGTACTGGATGTGTTTTAGGTAAATGGGTTTGCCTAGTAACACTCGCGATGTCACTATTCGATCTCCAAGATGTATGCATAGCTATCGGATCTCTAGCGACTCTCGATTTACCAATGGTCGTTGATCTGATCGGGATATATGTGTTGAAAGGACCGTACTGTATGTTAACCACGACCAACTGGTTCTTGCAGGCACTATCAGTGATACCTAGGAGATCATGGGGCGATGTTGCTAGGTGCTTTACCATGATCCATTGGGCAAGTCCGAAATTATGATTTCGGAGCCACAATGGTTGTGGGCCCACGGATAGCTGTATCCCTGAACCATTGAGGGTCACACAAGTACTGGATTCATGATTTCCGCACGGAAATTGAGCTCAATGCGTTGAGCATAGGAGGAGGATTTTAGGGAGTGCGACTTCCTAAAAGTCAACAGGGGTCAAATTGCGATTTCCCAAAGTTGAGGGGCATAACTGTCATTTTGGTCTAGGTGGTCTGAAAAAATTTTTTCGCATCATAATAGTCAATTTTGGAAACTGAGTCGATCGGTCCGATCTGATCGTTGATCGGAGTTATGATGAAGCCACGGTGATGCGGTTGAACCGAATATTCATACATTGGACTGGGCCCGCCCCAGGTCCATTGGGCCGGCTCAAGCCCATCACTTATTTAATTAGACCTAGGGCTACACTACACACAAGAGAACACAACATACCTAGCCTCCACACACACACGGCCGCCCACCTCTCCTCTCGACCAACCCACGCGTCGCCCGTCGGCCACCCACGCGCCGCCGCCTCTTCGCCGAACTTGTTCCGGCCACCACGCTGAGGAGTTTCCGTCCGTGCTGAATTCGTCAATCCTTCTAGTGCAGGCTAACGAAGATGTCTTGATTCCGGTCATGGACCTGATTGACGATCTACCGCCGCCTACCGTTTGAAGTGCCGGTTTCCTCGTGAAACTGGTCGGAGCCAGGCTCCTAGACGCCAGCAAGGTAACGATTCTATGAACACCCTATGAATGTTTATAGAATTGTATTTGAATGTATTGAACGTATCTCGGGGCAATTTTTGATTTCCGCTGCGCCCTCGGGAAACGGGATCCGGATCCGCCATTGTCGCCAACAGT
>KV013970.1:122847-137831 GCA_001598015.1 Dorcoceras hygrometricum
TCGTTGATCTGATCGGGATATATGTGTTGAAAGGACCGTACTGTACGCTAACCATGACCAACTGGTTCTTGCAGGCACTATCAGTGATACCTAGGGGATCATGGGGCGATGTTGCTAGGTGCTTTACCATGATCCGTTGGGCAAGTCCGAAATTGTGATTTCGGAGCCACAATGGTTGTGGGCCCACGGCTAGCTGTATCCCTGAACCATTGAGTGTCACACAAGTACTGGATTCATGATTCCCGCACGGAAACTGAGCTCAATGCGTTGAGCATAGGAGGAGGATTTTAGGGAGTGCGACTTCCTAAAAGTCAACAGGGGTCAAATTGCGATTTCCCAAAGTTGAGGGGCATAACTGTCATTTTGGTCTAGGTGGTCTGTAAAATTGTTTTCGCATCATAATAGTCAGTTTTGGAAACTGAGTCGATCGGTCCGATCTGATCGTAGATCGGAGTTATGATGAAGCCATGGTGATGCGGTTGAATCGAATGTTCATATATTGGACTGGGCCCGCCCCAGGTCCATTGGGCCGGCTCAAGCCCATCACTTATTTAATTAGACCTAGGGCTACACTACACACAATAGAACACAACATACCTAGCCTCCACACACACATGGCCGCCCACCTCTCCTCTCGGCCAACCCACGCGCCGCCCGTCGGCCACCCACGTGCCGCCGCCTCTTCGCCGGACTTGTTCCGGCCATG
Organism: Dorcoceras hygrometricum; assembly: GCA_001598015.1. NCBI lineage: Eukaryota > Viridiplantae > Streptophyta > Magnoliopsida > Lamiales > Gesneriaceae > Dorcoceras > Dorcoceras hygrometricum. The sequence continues at coordinate 123,554 of KV013970.1, forward strand.
GCGCTGAGGAGTTTCCATCCGTGATGAATTCGTCAGTCCTTCTAGTGCAGGCTGACGAAGGTGTCTTGATTCCGTTCATGGACCTGATTGACGATCTACCGCCGTCTACCGTTTGAAGTGCCGGTTTCCTCGTGAAACTGGTCGGAGCCAGGCGCCTAGACGCCAGCAAGGTAACGATTCTATGAACACCCTATGAATGTTTATAGAATTGTATTTGAATGTATTGAACGTTTTTCGGGGCAATTTTTGATTTCCGCTGCGCCCTCGGGAAACGGGATCCGGATCCGCCATTGTCGCCAACAATTGAAGACACATGAATCGCATTATCCAGTTCATGATCTAGAACTCGCAGCAATTGTGTTCGCTCTCAAAGTTTGGAGACATTATTTGTGATGCCCGAACCCACGGAAATCACGAATTGGGGTAAATAAAAATTTTTGAATAAAAAGAAGGACTGAAAGACAATTTGTTATAAGTTGTATTTCTTATAACTTTGAAAGAAACTGAAAACAAAATCTAACAGATACTCAATTGTGCGCCAATTACTGGAAACATTAGCGGAAAAATAGACTTTATTATAAATTGCAATTGCGATTTACAACAGCTGATATTCTATATAAATGAACAATTGTTGCAACTGATTTAATACAGTACATTCTAAAACAAAACAACATCAGCTATGACACGGAAAACGCTGGCCTTAGACAAACACACACCACCCAGCAACTGATTCAATTTTCACCTTCTGTTCGCTCTCCAGCTGTCGCACCTGCACCATTTTAAAAGCTAATGAGCCTAGGGGCTCAGCAAGTAAAACCTGAATAATAAAAAGTTCAAATACGCAGGTGGACATCTGATCAATACATAAGTTAAAGGAACATCAATGACCAATGTTATTTTCTTTCGTAAACATTTCATAAACATTCATTCTTTCTTTCATAAACTTGGAGACAGGGAATAATAGCCCAGATCTCAACATCATTATCATTTTTCCTTAGATTTATGGCTCAGAAGCTCTCCTTAGGTCCGTGTTGCACCTGATCAAGTGACTACTGATATCAGCCTTAGCCTCTGGATTCTTTGCGTTAGGACAACCGACATATAGACGACTGCTCACCCTTCTCTTTATGGGAGGGCAACTGATAGCTGCTCACCTCACCCATTATGACCGTCTGTTATCTTTGCCATAAATGTTAAAATAAACTTTTGTTCCTTTAACATTCTTTCTTTACACTTTCTTTCTTAAAAATCCTCGGGTTCCATCATTTAAAACTCTTGCTTCCACTTTTAAAATTTTACTGAGTATCGAATTCAGCTTTTGGAAACATAACATTGAAATGAAACCAGTCGCAAGAGAAACCAGTCGCAAGAGAAACCAATCGCAATGAATAGGAACCAATCGCAAGACAGGAACCAGTCGCAATAAAATGGAACAGTACTATGAAACAAAACAGATTTCTACTGTTCATGAGTATTGCTGAAAGAAACCAGCTGCAAGGTCTTTTTACTAAAAACAAACGTATTAAATGAAACGACGTCGTTGAAGTAGGAAACAGACATAATGACGTAAGAATATCTACTAACATGAACAGTAACTATCTGTTGACAGCTACAACTTAAGGAAACGACGTCGTTAGCGCATCAACCAGTCGCAAGAAAGGCGCTAACATATGTGAAACCAGACGCAAGGATTTTCGCTAAATAACCAGACGCAACAAATGGGAACCAGTCGTAATGAATAGTAATTTAGAAGTGAATAGTGCAACTGCTGGAATACTACAATGGAATGCAACTGCTGGAATGAACAGTGCAACTACTGATTTAAGAAAACAACGCAACTGCTGGAATTTGACTTGATATTTGTAACATCAAAAAAACAACTATGCTATCAGCTGTTGCCTATCAAACAGACTTCATACTGATTCAACTAGCAACTACCGATTGCATAGTTATCAGATTCTGATATTACGACTACTAAAAGGAAGACATTCATAAACATTCTTGGATTAAACTCGAATTCTCAGTACTTTAAAAACATCATAACTTTTTGGAAAACATTTGGAAGCTTCAAAACATCATTTTGAACCCATCTTTCTTTCCTTTTCATGTATAAATCATTTTAAACATGAACTTTAAACATACTGTAACATATAGGCAAGAAGACTCAGAAAACATCAATATATGCTTTAAATGGTGAGTCAAGAATCATATTCTTACTTGCCTTAACGAAGCTTCGCAACAGCAACCGATTCCTGCAGAAATCTTCTCCTTTAAGCAACGCACGAACTTCTCTGGAAAATATTTTTGAAGAACACTAAAGATTTTCTTTGCAAATGATAAGAATCTTGCTTTCAAAACAGGTTTTTATATGAAATGGATTAGTGGCATGCTACTTGTGAAATTAAGCATGACACACTTATAAAATTTAGTAAAATTCCCATTCCTCTCATTTTAATTGTAAAACACCAAACCTTTTTCAAAAGAAATCATTTGTCCTCCTTAAAGATATTTTTAATCCATTTAAAAACTGCTCGTGCATCACCCATGGAGTCATCCACTGAAACCAGCTGCGTCACATCTATTTTTCTGAAATCATTGAAATCAGACAATGCATAACATTTCAATATGCCATTTTAAATCTATAAAATGAACAATATGCATAATGTGGTCCTATGGATTTTTTTGGGGCGTTACAACTCTACCCTCCTTATTGAAATTTCGTCCTCGAAATTTACGTACCAAATAGATAAGGGTAAATACTTAGCATATCAGCTTCTGTTTCCCACGTTGCTTCTCGCTCCGACTGATTAGTCCATTGTACCTTAACCATAGGAATGCTACGGTTTATTAGCCTTCTAATTTCTCGGAGGATAATTATTTCTGGTCGCTCTTCGTAGCTCAAGTCTGGTGCTAATTGGATTGGTTCATGACTTCGCACATGCGAAGGATTGGGAACGTATTTCCTCAAAGCTGATACATGAAAAACATTATGTACTGCTGACAGCTGCGGTGGCAGTGCTAATCGATAGGCTAATGTTCCTATCTTCTCCAAAATTTCATATGGTCCAATATACCTTGGACTCAACTTTCCTTTCTTTCCAAACGCATAACTCCTTTCATTGATGCTATTCTCAAAAATACGTGATCACCTATCTCAAAATTCAGTTCCCTTCTTCGATTATCTGCATAACTTTTCTGTCGACTTTGAGCAGCTTTCATTCTTTCTCTTATTTTTCTAACAGCTGCTGCAGTTTGCTCCACTACGTCTGGTCCTAAACCAGCTCTTTCACCAACTTCATCCCAATGAAATGGTGTCCTACACTTGGCCATAGAGTGCTTCATAGGGAGCCATTTGAATCGAAGCTTGGAAACTGTTATTATAGACAAACTCTACCAATGGAAATTTTGAATCACAACTTTCTGAAAAATCCACAATACAAGCCCTGAGCAAGTCTTCTAAAATCTTAATCACCCTTTCAGATTGCCCATCAGTCTGGGGGTGAAACACAGTAATGAATGTCAGCTTTGTACCCATAGCTTTATGTAGACTTTTCCAAAATGCTGATGTAAACTTAGGATCTCTATCTGATACAATAGAAACTGGAACACCATGTAGCCTCACTATTTCCTTCACATATAAATCTGCGTATCTGCTCACCTCATATGTTGTTTTGACTGGTAAGAAATGAGCATACTTAGTGAGTCTATCAATTATCAAACATTCAACTACAAATCTAGCAACATCCCTCTTCATTCCTGGCCACCAGTATAACTGCTGGAGGTCCTTATACATTTTCGTACTTCCTGGATGCACTGAGTAAGGAGCCGTATGAGCTTCTTTCAAAAGATCAGCTCTCAAATCATCTACTTGAGGTACCCAGATTCTGCCCATAAACCTAACAATTCCATCTTCTGAAAAATAGAGGCTGCTGCCCCTTTCTTTATCTTGCTTAACCCATTTCTTCAATTGTTCATCTTGCAGCTGACCTTCTCGAATTTGGTCTATCAAATTTGATCTTACTGAGAGGTTTGCTAAAATCATATTACTGCTGCTGGACACTATTTCAAGTCCAAACTTTTCAATATCAGCTGCCAATGGTTTCTGGACAATTAGCTGAGCTAATCCAATAGATTTCCTGCTTAGAGCATCAGCTACCACATTTGCTTTTCCTGGGTGATAGCTGATCGTACAGTCGTAATCTTTAACCAGCTCCAACCATCGCCTCTGCCTCATATTCAATTTTTTCTAGGTAAAGAAGTATTTCAAACTCTTATGATCTGTAAATATCTCACTCTTCTCCCCATATGGATAATGTCTCCATATCTTAAGGGCAAAGACAACGGCTGCCAATTCCAAATCATGCGTCTCGTGATCCTTCAGCTGTCTAGATGCATATGATGTTACTTTACGATCCTGCATCAACACAGCTCCTAGTCCCAACTTAGAAGCATCGGTGTAAATTACAAATTTTCCTTGATCAGTTGGCATCGTCAACACAGATGCTTCAATCAATGCTTGCTTCAGTTTGTCAAAACTGTTTTGACATTCAACTGTCCAGTTGTATTTCACCTGTTTTTTTGTTAACGTAGTCAAGGGAACATCTATCTTAGAGAATCCTTGTATAAATCGCCTATAATATCCAGCTAAACCCAAGAAACTCCTTATCTCTGCAACATTCTTTGGTACTGGCCAGTCGCGAACAGCTTCTACTTTAGCTGGGTCGACTTCTATTCCATCCTTAGAAATTATATGACCTAAGAATGATACTTTCTCCAACCAAAACTCGCATTTGCTGAATTTAGCAAACAACTGCTTATCTTTCAAAATCTGGAGAACTGTTATTAGATGTTGAACGTGCTCACATCTGGTCTTAGAATACACTAAGATATCATCAATAAAGACTACTACAAACTGGTCCAAAAATGGTTGAAAGACCCTATTCATTAAATCCATAAAAACCGATGGAGCATTCGTAAGTCCAAATGGCATAACTAGGAATTCATAATGGCCATACCTAGTTCTGAAGGTTGTTTTATAAATATCAGATGCCTTAATCTTTAATTGATGGTATCCAGACCTCAAATCGATCTTAGAAAATACTACTGACCCTTTCAACTGGTCGAACAGATCTTCTATCCTAGGTAGTGGATACTTATTCTTAATTGTCAATTTATTCAGCTCTCGATAATCTATACATAATCTCATACTCCCATCCTTTTTCTTATCAAATAAAACAGGGGCTCCCCAAGGGGAAGTACTTGGTCTAATAAACCCCTTCTCCAACAGATCTTGTATCTGTTCTTTCAGTTCTTTCATTTCTGATGGAGCTAATCGATATGGTGGTCAAGACACTGGAGCAGCTCCTGGAATTAGATCAATCAAAAATTCCAGCTCTTTGTCTGGTGGCAGTCCCTGGATATCCTCTGGAAAAACCTCAGGGAATTCATTTACTACCTATACAGCTGACAGCTGGGGTCTATCAGTCGCTGCTAAGGATGATATAATTAAAGGGACTCCATTAACATGTTTGGCTAAAAACTGAAATGAATCTTTCCCTGGTGGGTCGACAGCTACTGTTCGTAGTTTAAAGACAATTACTACCCCATACTTAGTTAGCCAATCTATTCCCAAAATCATATCAAATCTTGGCATCGGCAATACAATTAAATCAACAGTAATCTGATGCCCTTGAAGTTTAAGTTCTAAACTCCTAAACAGTTCGTGCGATACCAGCTTCGCTCGTGATGGTACCGATACACAATAGCCTATCAATACTTGCTCTGGCTGGATGGGCAATTTCTTAACAAACTCGGCAGCAATAAATGAATGTGTAGCTCTTGAATCTATTAAAGCCATAGAAGGCAATCCAGCTATCAAAATTTCACCTGTGACTACTGTCGAGTCTGGATTGGCTTGTTCAGTTGTCATTACATAGGCTCTGCTAGTCACCAGCTGCTTGGACTTTGGACAATATTTCAAAATATGTCCGGGCATTCCACATTTATAGCAGACGTTTTGTCCAAGTATGCATTGTCCCAGATGATTCTTGTGGCACTTAGGACATTCTGATCTATTATTACCAGCAGGAACAGAGCTAATAGGTTGAATCGGTAGAGGATTTTGCTCCTGAGGCCTCTGCTGGTTCTTATTCTATTTCTTGAATGGCCTCTGGTACTTCTGCTGAAAGGCTTGTCGCTTCTGCTGCCTTTCCTCATCAACATCTTTCCAATCCCTTTCGGTTTGCAGGGCTCTATACACTGCTTCCCTGTAGGTCTTTGGCACCGATAGTCTAACATTCATTTTGAACATAGGCTTCAATCCTTCCACGAAGTGACTCAGTTTCTCTTCTCCTATCAATGGCACAAAATAGCACCCTCTTTCGAACTTCCGCACATATTCCTGTACGGTTAAACTTCCTTGTTTGAGGGTCAAAAATTCCCTCTTCACTTCAGACCTCTTTCCAGCCGTGAAGTATTGCTCAAAGAATACTTGTTTAAAATCTGCCCAAGTAAGATTCAAAAAATCCACAGACAATTTGGCTCCTTCCCACCAAATCATCGCATCCTCTCTCAGCATATAGATAGCACATCTAGGCCTATCTAAATCAGACATTTGAAGGTACTCAAAAATAACCTCCATGGATTTGATCCAGCATTCTGTCGGCATACGGTGGCAGATCCGGATCCCACTTCTCGGGGGTGCAGCGGAAATCAAAAATTGGCCCCGGAAAGCGTTCAATACATCGATAAAGGCAACAAAATCATACATAGGATGTTAGAAATTGTCACCTTGCTGGCGTCTAGGCGCCTGGCTCCAACCAGAAAATTCACAGGGAAAATCTGGCACTTCTCGGTAGGCGGCGGTAGATCCTCCAATCAGGTCCACGACCGGAATAAATCTTCCTCCGTCAATCTTCACTAGAAGACTTGATGGATTTTCCACGGACGGAATCACCTCGGCACAACGATCGGAGCAAGTCCGATCACGGGGCGGCGGCGCGTGGCCGTGAGGTTGAGGAGAGGTGGAGGGGCGGCCGTGTGATGCTTGTGGAGGCTAGGTTTAGGTTATGAGCTAAGTGATCAAAAGCCCTAATCAACACTTAGTATATAATCAATATATCTGGGCTTAAACCGGCCCATTGGACTTGGGTCAAACCCAGGTCCATATGAACATTCGGTTCGTTTAATCACTGTGGTTTCATCATAACTTCGATCGACGATCAGATCGGACCGATTGAATCTGTTTCCAAAACTGAACATTATGATGCGAAAAACAATTTTTCAGATACCTAGTCCAAAATGACCATTTTGCCCCTCAACAGTGGGAAATCGCAATTTGACCCCTGTTGACTTTTAGGAAGTCGCACTCCCTAAAATCCTCTTCCTATGCTCAACACATTGAGCTCAGTTTCCGTGCAGGAATCATGAATCCAGTACTTGTGTGACCCTCAATGGTTCAGGGATACAGCTAGCCGTGGGCCCACAACCATTGCGGCTCCGAAATCATAATTTCGGACTTGTCCATCGGATCATGGTAAAGCGCCTAGAAACATCGCCCCATGATCCCATAGGTATCACTGATAGTGCCTGCAAGAATCAGTTGGTCGTGGTTAGCGTACAGTACGGTCCTTTCAACAGATATATCCCGATCAGATCAACGATCATTGGTAAATCGAGAGTCGCTAGAGATCCGACAGCTATGCGTACATCTTGGAGATCGAATAGTGACATCGCGAGTGTAACCATGAATCCAGTACTTGTGTGACCCTCAATGGTTCAGGGATACAGCTAGCCGTGGGCCCACAACCATTGCGGCTCCGAAATCATAATTTCGGACTTGTCCATCGGATCATGGTAAAGCGCCTAGAAACATCGCCCCATGATCCCATAGGTATCACTGATAGTGCCTGCAAGAATCAGTTGGTCGTGGTTAGCGTACAGTACGGTCCTTTCAACAGATATATCCCGATCAGATCAACGATCATTGGTAAATCGAGAGTCGCTAGAGATCCGACAGCTATGCGTACATCTTGGAGATCGAATAGTGACATCGCGAGTGTAACTAAGTAAACTCATTTACCTAAAACACTTCTAGTACTCTGGCCAGAGATTTATACACTATTATCTCCTCAGATAGCATAGGATATCCACGCATGAGAGCGAGTGGTGAATCCTCGACAACGAAGCATCGACTCCTACATGCATCGGGACCGCACCCAATCCCTCCGCCTAATGACCCCAAGTGAGTCAGCAAACGGGTCAAAGTGAGGTGCCTATCATGTAGAGCCTCAATGACGTTTCGAGTAGTGAGGACTAATCAGTACAACCAAGACCTCGGACTTATCCACTCGACAAATGGTAACCACTTGGAAAGTCCGAACGAGGGTAGTTCAATAGATCACCAGGTCACTATCCATCTGCATGAGAACATCACAATGTTCCCTACCAATGAAACATGGTACTTCGCATCGCAGATGCTAGTCTCAAGCTCGGGCGGCCTTTTCCTCATTTTGACGGTCCAATCGACTAGGAACGTATTCAGAATGCACAGTGACTATTATATGTATTTCATAATAGCCGTCATACCCACTATCACATCTAACATACACTATGGTGCATTCTAGGTCTTTATCCAACACAATTGTTAACATTATAATCATAATGAAAATAAAGAACGTCATAAACAAATGCGAATATCATATATAAAGACTGTCGTATACAAGAGTCTATAAAACCCACACGCCACAAGTTGGCTAGTTGGGCATCTACTCTAACAATCTCCCACTTGCCCTATAGCCAACTACTCATCAGACGCAGTCCCATTGTTTCGCGATGTTTTTCAAACAACGGTATTTCCTCAGTATATGTTTGGATCTTTGGTGAGACCTAGGCTCCTTTGCTTGCGCAACGGCACCCTTGTTGTCGTAGTACACCGGGACTGGACCAACTCCATCAGGAATGACGCCCAACTCTTGGACGAAATTCCTTATCCAAACCTCCTCCTTAGCAGCAGCTGATGCTGCGATGTACTCAGTCTCAGTGGTTGAATCCGCGATGGTGTCTTGCTTGGAACTCTTCCAAGAGACAGCACCACCATTGATCATGAATACAAATCCAGAGGTAGACTTCGAATCATCCACGTCACATTGGAAGCTAGAATCAGTGTAGCCTTCCAATTTCAGTTCACCACCCCCATAGACCATGAACATATTCTTAGTCCTTCGCAAATACTTAAGAATATCCTTCACAGCCTTCCAATGCAATTGGCCGGGGTTGGCCTGGTAGCGGCTCGTGACACTCAGAGCATATGCGACATCCGGTCTAGTTGAGATCATGCCATACATAATACTACCTATTGTCGAGGCATATGGCACACGTGCCATGCTCTCTATCTCCTCATCAGTCTTCGGACACATAGACTTGGATAGAGTGACCCCGTGGCACATAGGTAGGTGTCCTCTCTTGGACTCTTCCATAGAGAACCGCTTAAGTATGGTATCGATGTAGGTGGCTTGGGTGAGTCCGAGCATCCGTTTCGATCTATCCCGATAGATCTGTATTCCAAGAATATAGGATGCTTCACCCATGTCCTTCATCGAGAATCTACTAGACAACCATACTTTAGTTGACTGCAGCATTCCTACGTCATTCTCAATGAGTAGAATGTCATCAACATAAAGTACGAGAAATGTCACAGCGCTTTTAACTACCTTCTTATATACACATGGCTCCTCGGGATTCTTGATGAAACCAAATTCCTTAATTGTTTCATCGAATCTCAGGTTCCAACTCCTCGATTCTTGTTTGAGACCGTAGATCGATCTCTGAAGTTTGCATACCTTATGCTCACTTCCCACAGATGTGAAACCCTCAGGCTGCGTCATATAGATCTCTTCCTTAAGGTTTCCATTAAGGAACGCAGTTTTCACATACATTTGCCATATCTCATAGTCGTACCATGCGGATATGGCCAGTAAGATTCTAATCGACTTGAACATTGCGACTGGTGAAAAGGTTTCATCATAGTCAACACCTTGCCTTTGAGTGTAGCCTTTCGCGACCAGTCATGCCTTGTAGGTCATTACCTTACCATCAGGCCCAAGTTTCCTCTTGTATACCCATTTACACCCAATAGGAACAATTACTTCGGGAGGGTTAACAGGAGTCCAAACTTGGTTCGCATGCATTGAGTCAAACTCAGACTGCATTGCTTCAAGCCACAAATTGGAATCAGCATCGGAAATTGCCTCCTTGAAAGTTCTTGGATCAGATCCAACAAATTGATCACCTTGATCATCTTCAAGGAGAAAACCATATCTCTCAGGAGCCCTAGGAACCCTTTCGGATCTCCTAGGTGCGACCATTTCTGGTACTGGCTCTGGAGGTGCGGGAGACTCACTTGGTACTTCAATTGGTTCTCGAACCTCTTCGAGTTCTACTATCTTGCCTTTTCTATCAAGTAGAAATTCCCTTTCCATAAAGGTGCATTCCTAGAACAACACTTTTGTTCACTTGGATAGTAGAAGTAGTATCCAATGGAATTCTTGGATACCAACGAGTAACATAAGATGGATCTCGTATCTAGCTTATCTCCACTGTCCTGCTTCACGTAAGCAGGACATCCCCAAATCCTCATGTATGAGTATTTGGGTGGTTTGCCCATCCACATCTCATATGGAGTCTTATCCACTGCCTTGGTGTGGACATTGTTCAACAACATTACCGCCGTTTCGAGCGCATAGCCCCAAAACGAGGTAGGAAGCTCAGTGAAGCTCATCATAGATCGAACCATGTCCATCAAGGTTCGATTACGACGCTCCGCCACACCATTGAGCTGTGGTGTGGCCAGAGGGGTCCACTGTGATAGAATCCCATTCTCTTTTAGATAGTCTTGAAATTCAGCACTCAAGTATTCAACACCTCGATCGGATCGAAGTACTTTAATACTTTTGCCTAGCTGATTTTCTACTTCAGCCTTGAATTCTTTGAACCTTTCAAAGGATTCAGACTTGTGCTTCATTAAGTACAAGTACCCATACCTAGAGTGATCATCGGTAAAGGTGATGAAGTATGTGTGACCGTATTTAGTACCAATACTAAGCGGACCACACACATCAGTATGAATCAAATCCAATAGGCCTTGGGCACGTTCAGGCCTGCCCTTGAAGGGTTGTTTAGTCATCTTTCCCTTGAGACAAGATTCACAAGTCGGTAGGGAGTTAATGTCTGACAGATCAAACATGTCACTCCTAACTAATTTGTTCATCCTACTTAGAGAAATATGACCTAGCCTAGCGTGCCAAAGTTGTGCTGGGTTTAAGCTATCACATTTCCTTTTAATTGTTGTTGTATGTGTTTCCACATCGCGAGTTGGAACTGGTTTTAATTTTAAGGTGTACAGATCGTTTTCGCGTTCCCCAATACCAATCAAACATTCATTTTTGTAAATATTGCAAATCGAATTAGCAAACATACAAGAATATCCATCAATATCAAGCATAGAAACAGGAATAATGTTCTTTATTAATTCGGGAACAAATAAAACATCCTTCGATAACAACTTAAAATTCGACGATAGAAATAAATAGACATCCCCTATAGCTACTGCAGCAACTCTTGCTCCATTGCCCAGCCTCAAGTGGGTCTCACCCTCTCTAAGACGTCGGCTTCTTGTCATCACCTGCAAATCATTGCAGATATGAGATCCACATCCGGTATCAAGTACCCAAGTCGAATTAAGAGACATATTTATTTCGATATAGAACATACCTTTCGCAGTTCGCAACTGCTCGAGTTACTCCTTGCAGTTCCTCCTCCAATGCCCAGGCTTGTGGCAGTGGTGGCAAACATCCTCGGTCTTGTTTGGCTTGGAAGCCTTTGCCTTTGGCTTCTTGGTGGATTTTTCCTCCTTCGCAGGGGCAGAACGATTCTTAACCTTGCGTCTGGGCCCCTTCTTCGCAGAGGAAGAAGAGCCCATAAGGAGGACGGGCTTGTCCTTCTTTATGGTTCCCTCAAACACGACCAGCATGTTAACCACCTCTTCGAGGGTGGCTGCCAGCTTGTTCATGTTGAAGTTGACCACAAAGGGGTCGAATGCAGCGGGTAGTGAGAGGAGAAGCACATCCACAGAGAGCTCATGTGGAAGTGTGATATCAAGGCCCGCCAGCTTTTCAACGAGCCCAATCATACGAACCACATGCTCGCGGAGCGAAGTCCCGTCGCGCATGCGGCTCGTCATAAGCTCCTTGACAGCCGTGAACCTCTCATGTCGAGAGTTCTCCCCATACAGTTCTTTGAGATGAAAGAGTATGTCAGCAGCATACTTTGTCTTCTCAAAGCGCCGTTGCATTTCGTTGGACATCGACGCCATCACATAGCATCGAGTCTTAACTCGTCGTCCCACCATTATTGAAGCGTAGTCAGCTCCTTAGGGCTGATATCGGTAGGGGCTTCCTTCGGAGGGCTCTTCTCTATCGTATAGAGAAGTTTCTCCGAAGCCAACACAATGTTGAGGTTTCTAAGCCAGTCTTGGTAGTTCAGACCGGTGTCCAATCCTAGGTGAAATGCAATATGCAATGCAATCCTATAACAATTGCTTCCGGTTTTACAGATCTTCGGTCTTCAATATCTTTGATCGTCATCGGCCCACCATCTTCAAATGTCCTCCCACAGTAATTTACAATTAAATTTCCATGACACATAAGGGATAAAATTTTAAGGGGTGGGAACGGGTCACAAACAGACCCACTTTATAAAATGATAATCAACAATATTAAATACAACTGAAATCGCAAAACCTAAAGCATACACCTAACACATTGGTCACGGCTCTCGATCATCCCAAACATGCAATCAATCTAATTAATATGCATAAATTAAATAATCAAATTATTTACCACAAAATCATATTTTAATCATAAAATCGCATTTTATAATAAAATCGCATTTTGTCGATAAAATCATTTTAATCAACAAAATCATATTTTAATTATAAAATAGTCCACGACACCGAATGTCTCTCTCAAGGTTTAGCATATTTCACAATTAAAATCATATTTTGCAATTTTAATTGCATCATATCGGGCTTAAAACGATTTTAGGCCCAAAATCCCAAAAATTTCAAAATCGATCAAATTCGGCCCAATATCGAATATTGGCCCAAAAACTTCATGGGATGCTCGGGACAGGCCCGAACTAAACCTAGAAGAAAATTAGCCGTCGCAGCGCCGCCGCGAAATCACCGGCCGGCGGCCGCCACCAGCGCAACGTGCAGCGCAAGGCCGCACGCTTCTTTCGCTCGGCAGCGTGCATGGCCGCTGGAAATTCGCGCGGACAGCGGCGCATACACCAGCCATCGCCCAGTCCTCCGTCGCGCAATCATGCAAGAGACAACAACTGGTTGGCCAAAACAACGGCCAACTCTCGGCCGCCAAGCGCGGCAAGCGCGCCATGATCGCACGCACATGTGTGCGCGGGGAAAGGGGAGGGGCGCCGCCATGCGCGGCGGCGCCGTGGCCGGCATGCTAAAATTTTATTTTGATTTCAAAATTCGAGATCTGATACAATCTTGGCACAAGAATGTATTGAAGGATCCGAGCCTGTGCTCTGATACCACTGTCGGCATACGGTGGCGGATCCGGATCCCACTTCCCGGGGGCACAGCGGAAATCAAAAATTGGCCCCGGAAAGCGTTCAATACATCGATAAAGGTAACAAAATCATACATAGGATGTTATAAATTGTCACCTTGCTGGCATCTAGGCGCCTGGCTCCAACCAGAAAATTCACAGGGAAAATCTGGCTCTTCTCGATAGGCGGCGGTAGATCCTCCAACCAGGTCCACGATCGGAATCTATCTTCCTCCGTCAATCTGCACTAGAAGACTTGACGGATTTTCCACAGACAGAATCACCTTGGCACGACGATCGGAGCAAGTCCGATCAAGGGGCGGCGGCGCGTGGCCGTGAGGTTGAGGAGAGGTGGAGGGGCGGCCGTGTGATGCTTGTGGAGGCTAGGTTTAGGTTATGAGCTAAGTGATCAAAAGCCCTAATCAACACTTAGTATATAATCAATATATATGGGCTTGAACCGGCCCATTGGACTTGGGTCAAACCCAGGTCCATATGAACATTCGGTTCGTTTAATTCACTGTGGTTTCATCATAACTCCGATCGACGATCATATCGGACCGATCGACTCAGTTTCCAAAACTGAACATTATGATGCGAAAAACAATTTTTCAGATACCTAGTCCAAAATGACCGTTTTGCCCCTCAAC
>KV013970.1:138449-161460 GCA_001598015.1 Dorcoceras hygrometricum
ACCGATCGACTCAGTTTACCAAAACTGAACATTATGATGACGAAAAACAATTTTTCAGATACCTAGTCCAAAATGACCCGTTTTGCCCCTCAACAGTGGAAATCGCAATTTTACCCCTGTTGACTTTTTAGGAAGTCGCACTCCCTAAAATCCTCTTCCTATGCTCAACACATTGAGCTTAGTTTCCGTGCGGGAATCATGAATCCAGTACTTGTGTGACCCTCAATGGTTCAGGGATACAGCTAGCCGTGGGCCCACAACCATTGCGGCTCCGAAATCATAATTTCGGACTTGTCCATCGGATCATGGTAAAGCGCCTAGCAACATCGCCCCATGATCCCCTAGGTATCACTGATAGTGCCTGCAAGAACCAGTTGGTCGTGGTTAGCGTACAGTACGGTCCTTTCAACACATATATCCCGATCAGATCGACGACCATTGGTCAATCGAGAGTTGCTAGAGATCCGACAGCTATGCGTACATCTTGGAGATCGAATAGTGACATCGCGAGTGTAACTAGGTAAACTCATTTACCTAAAACACTTCTAGTACTCTGGCCAGAGATTTATACACTATTATCTCCTCAGATAGCATAGGATATCCACGCATGAGAGCGAGCGGTGAATCCTCGACAAAGAAGCATCGACTCCTACATGCATCGGGACCTCACCCAATCCCGCCGCCTAATGACCCCAAGTGAGTCGGCAAACGGGTCAAAGTGAGGCGCCTATCATGTAGAGCCTCAATGACGTTTCGAGTAGTGAGGACTAATCAGTACAACCAAGACCTCGGACTTATCCACTCGACAAATGGTAACCACTTGGAAAGTCCGAACGAGGGTAGTTCGATAGATCATCAGGTCACTATCCATCTGCATGCTCAGAACATCACAATGTTCCCTACCAATGAAACATGGTACTTCGCATCGCAGTTGCTAGTCTCAATCTCGGGCGGCCTTATCCTCATTTTGCGGCCCAATCGACTAGGAACATATTCAGAATGCACAGTGACTATTAGATATGTTTCATGATAGCCGTCATACCCATTATCACATCTAACATACACTATGGTGCATTCTAGGTCTTTATCCAACACAATTGTTAACATTATAATCATAATGAAAATAAAGAATGCCATAAACAAATGCGAATATCATATATAAAGACTGTCGTATACAAGAGTCTATAAAACCCACACGTCACAAGTTGGCTAGTTGGGCATCTACTCTAACACTTTCGGCAACTAGTGAATCAGTAGTACCACTGAATTCCTTGGGTCTCTGTCGTCTGAACTTCTCTTGGGGAGCATCATTGCTTGGTCCCCTGTTGCTGCTTGATTGGCCATTTCCTATATTGTTTTGTTCTACCAGCAGTCTTAACAGTTGTGTGATATTAGCATTATTATCACTATCAGTTTCTTCTAATGGAATACTTCGTCTAGTTCTTCCTCTTCCTGACATCTTATATTTTATAGCCCGTAATCCACCACATACATATATCAGAACATGCTAAATAATTTAAAAACAATGTCTGAAAATAAACTCACAACTTAGAGGAACGGACGATGAACTTTGATCCAGTTGATGGTGCATGTGTTTATCTCAGGAAAGTTGCTCTGATACCATGTTGTTATGCCCGAACCCACGGAAATCACGAATTGGTGTAAATAAAAATTTCGAATATAAAGAAGGACTGAAAGACAATTTGTTATAAGCTGTATTTCTTATAACTTTGAAAGAAACTGAAAACATGAAAACAAAATCTAACAGATACTCAATTGCGCGCCAACTACTGGAAACATTAGCGGAAAAACAGACTTTATTATAAATTGCAATTGCGATTTACAACAGCTGATATTCTATATAAATGAATAACTGTTGCAACTGATTTAATACAGTACATTCTAAAACAAAACAACATCAGCTATGACACGGAAAATGCTGGCCTTTGACAAACACACACCACCCAGCAGCTGATTCAATTTTCACCTTCTGTTCGCTCTCCAGCTGTCGCACCTGCACCATTTTGAAAGCTAATGAGCCTAGGGGCTCAGCAAGTAAAACCAGAATAATAACAAGTTCAAATACGCAGGTGGACATCTGATCAATACATAAGTTAAAGGAACATCAATGATCAATGTCATTTTCTTTCGTAAACATTTCATAAACATTCATTCTTTCTTTCATAAACTTGGAGACACGGGATAATAGCCCAGATCTCAACATCATTATCATTTTTCCTTAGATTTATGGCTCAGAAGCTCTCCTTAGGTCCGTGTTGCACCTGATCAAGTGACTAATGATATCAGCCTTAGCCTTTGGCTTCTTTGCGTTAGGGCAACCGACATATAGACGACTGCTCACCCTTCTCTTTATGGGAGGGAAACTGATAGCTGCTCACCTCACCCATTATGACCGTCTGTTATCTTTGCCATAAATCTTAAAATAAACTTTTGTCCCTTTAACATTCTTTCTTTAAGCTTTCTTTCTTAAAAATCCTCGGGTTCCATCATTTAAAACCCTTGCTTCCACTTTAAAATTTTACTGAGTATCGAATTCAGCTTTTGGAAACATAACATTGAAATGAAACCAGTCGCAAGAGAAACCAGTCGCAATGAATAGGAACCAGTCACAACACAGGAACCAGTCGCAATAAAATGGAACAGTACTATGAAACAAAACAGATTTCTACTGTTCATGAGTATTGCTGAAAGAAACCAGCTGCAAGGTCTTTTTACTAAAAACAAACGTATTAAATGAATCGACGTCGTTGAAGTAGGAAACATACATAATGACGTAAGAATATCTGCTAACATGAACAATAACTATCTGTTGACAGCTACAACTTAAGGAAACAACATCGTTAGCGCATCAACCAGTCGCAAGAAAAGCGCTAACATATGTGAAACCAGACGCAAGGATTTTCGTTAAATAACCAGACGCAACAAATGGGAACCAGTCGCAATGAATAGTACTTTAGAAGTGAATAGTGCAACTGTTGGAATACTACAATGGAATGCAACTGCTGGAATGAACAGTGCAACTACTGATTTAAGAAAACAACGCAACTGATGAAATTTGACTTGATATTTGTAACTCAAAACAACAGTTTGATATTTGTAACATCAAAACAACAACTATGCTATCAGCTGTTGCCTATCAAACTAGACTTCATACTGATTAAACTAGCAACTACCGATTACATAGTTATCAGATTCTGATATTACGACTACTGAAAGGAAGAACATTCATAAACATTCTTGGATTAAACTCGAATTCTTAGTACTTTAAAAACATCATAACTTTCTGGAAAACATTTGGAAGCATCAAAACATCATTTTGAACCCATCTTTCTTCCTTTTCATGTATAAATCATTTTAAACATGAACTTTAAACATACTGTAACATAAAGGCAAGAAGCTGTTGCCTATCAAACTAGACTTCATACTGATTAAACTAGCAACTACCGATTACATAGTTATCAGATTCTGATATTACGACTACTGAAAGGAAGAACATTCATAAACATTCTTGGATTAAACTCGAATTCTTAGTACTTTAAAAACATCATAACTTTCTGGAAAACATTTGGAAGCATCAAAACATCATTTTGAACCCATCTTTCTTTCCTTTTCATGTATAAATCATTTTAAACATGAACTTTAAACATACTGTAACATAAAGGCAAGAAGACTCAGAAAACATCAATATATGCTTTAAATGGTGAGTCAAGAATCAGATTTTTACTTGCCTTAACGAAGCTTTGCAACAGCAACCGATTCCTGCAGAAATCTTCTCCTTTAAGCAACGTACGAACTTCTCTGGAAAATATTTTTGAAGAACACTAAAGATTTTCTTTGCAAATGATAAGAATCTTGCTTTCAAAACAGGTTTTTATATGAAAGGGATTAGTGGCATGCTACTTGTGAAATTAAGCATGACACACTTATAAAATTTAGTAAAATTCCTTTCCTCTCATTTTAATTTGTAAAACACCAAACCTTTTTCAAAAGAAATCATTTGTACTCCTTAAAGATATTTTCAATCCATTTAAAAACTGCTCGTGCATCACCCTTGGAGTCATCCACTGAAACCAGCTGCGTCACATCTATTTTTCTGAAATCATTGAAATCAGACAATGCATAACATTTCAACATGCCATTTTAAATCTATAAAATGAACAATATGCATAATGTGGTCCTATGGATTTTTTGGGGTGTTACATTATTTATATGGTGAGCAGTTCATAATTTACTCCGATCATAAAAGTTTGAAATATCTATTCACGCAATCGGAATTGAATATGAGACAAAGAAGATGGTTAGATATGTTGAAAGATTTTGATTGTGAAATACAGTACCAACCAGGTAAATTGAATCAAGTAGTGGACTCATTGAGCCGGAAGTATCATGATGTTATGGTAGCATCTATTCATATGTGGCAGAATTATGATGAATTATGTACTTCTGGATTTATGTTTAAGCCGAAGAGCAAATCTTTTCTTGTGTCTGCTCTCCAATTGGAGCCAAAAATAATTTCGAAGATCAAGAAAGCTCAAAAGAAAGATCCAGGGGTTCAACGATCCAAAGATTTGGTGTTTCTGGACATCCAGATAAATATAATATTTCATCAGATGATTGTCTAAGAATGAATAATCGATTAGTGGTACCGGATGTTGCAGAATTGAAAGAAGCATTGCTTCGAGAGGCACATTGTAGTCGATATAGTGTGCATCCTGGTAGTCGTCAAATGCACAACATATTGAAGTCACAATTCTGGTGGAATGCGATGAAACCAGATATCACAGAATTTGTTGCAAGATGTTTGACATGTCAGCAGGTGAAAGCTGAGAGAATGAAACCTGGAGGGATGTTACAGAGTTTAGAGATACCACAATGGAACTGGGAACACATTGCAATGGACTTTGTTACTCACTTACCCAGAAAGATTAGAGGTTGCCATGCGATTTGGGTGATAGTTGATCGATTGTCCAAATCAGCTCACTTTATTCCATATGATCGTACTTATTCATATAAGAAAATGGCACAATTATATATGGATCATGTGGTTAGATTGCATGGTATTCCTGTTTCTATTGTATCTGATCGAGATCCCCCCTGCAAGATACGTTGGGTACGAAGTTAGCAATGAGTACAGCTTACCATCCCCAAACTGATGGTCGGACATAAAGGACTATTCAGACCGTAGAAGATATGCTACGTTCTGTGATTATGGATTTTGGTGGAAATTGGCAAGAAACATTATCACTTGTGGAATTCTCGTACAATAATAGTTTTCAAAAACCTATTGGTATGGCACCATTCGAAGCTTTATATGGTAGAAAGTGTCGATCGCCAATATGTTGGAATGAGATTGGAGAAAAACCGTTGACTCAACCTGAGTTTGTCGAAGAAATGAATGCAAAGATTGATTTGATCCGGAAGAGAATGAAAGCAGCTCAAGATCGTCAAGCTAGTTATGCAAATAATCGACGTAGACCTTTAGAATTTCAAGTTGGTGATCAAGTCTTTCTCAAAGTCTCACCGTTCCGTGGTACGATGAGATTTGGTAGAAAGGGAAAGTTAGCTCCACGGTACATCGGACCATACACGATTATTGAAAGGATTGGTTTATTGGCTTATAGATTGGATTTACCACAGAGTTTGTCTACGATACATAATGTGTTTCATGTATCTATGCTTCGGAAGTATGAACCAGATCCATCACATGTGTTGAGACCGGAAGAAGTGGAGTTAGACAGTTCTCTGAGTTATGTTGAATATCCTACCCAAATTCTGAATCAAAAAGATAAAAAACTGCATAATAAGACGATACCACTGGTTATGGTACAATGGAGTAGGCATGGGAGAGAAGAAGCTACATGGGAGCTGGAGGCTAAAATGCGACAAGAATGGCCTCATTTGTTTGAGACTGAGAGTGTATCACAGTATTCCATGTACTTTGATTTCCCTCTGTATTATCAGTGGTAGATGTGTGTAGTCCCTTGTATATATAGATCATGTGTTATGTTATGAAGTTGATTTCAAGGACGAAATGTTATTAGAGGGGAAGAAATGTGAGGACGGGGTCCCAAAGGAAATAAATAAAAAATAAAAAATAAAAAATATAATAATGAATAAGGAAAACACAAAGAGGAAAGATGAGCTGTGTATATATCTCCACACACGTGTCTCTTCTTCTCCTCATCCAAAGAATTTTCTCTTTCCCCGAAGTATTGCCCAAATCCTTGTATATGAATTCTGAAATTTCCATGGCCTCTACTTTATCTATTCGTGGCTGAAATTTGTAAACAGATTGATATTTGAAAAGCCCTTGAAGTAAGCTATCATCCTATACCAGTTTTTTTTAAAGTTTCATTGTGAAAAGAAAATCGATTTATGGCCGAGACTACCCAATGTGATGTTGGTCTTCCTTATGCACGATCTTTCTTTGGATTTAGGAATATTTGAGTTTTTTTCCTCGCCTTTAAGTTGTATGTTGGAGACTGTCTTGCCGAGAGGTTGAAGTTAGGTTGGATTGTGCAGTTTTGGTACAACTTTGATACAACTCTACGGTTTGAGTGCAGTATTCTTGCCTATGAATGTGAACTGAATTTGTATGAGGGAAAATGCAGAGAAGTCAGAAAAGTAGACATGGACTCACGTATTTAGAAATGGAACAAAACATAAATAGTGACTTTTGAACACATTGAATAGGTCATGAGCATTAGTAAAATGACATATTGACCTACAAAATTGAGAATATGGTGAATTCTAGAGAATAAATATATATGTGATTGTTTGAGGAATTTATCGTTGGAGAGTTCATATTATAAGAAAGTCATTTAAATGTCTATTCAGGTTATTTATCTGAAATTGGAGTCCGTCGGAGTTCTTGAGGCTAGAATTACTGATAATTGCTGGATTGAGGTACGTAGAGATTATTTAATTTCACAATATCTGATAGAGACTTGTGATGAGATTGTGTATGATTTATTTGTTATTTGTTGAATTACGTGATTATATGATGACTTGCATATTATAAGTTAGTAATTTATGTGCAAAATAAAATATTTATTTTGTCAACACACATTGATTTTAGTCAGTCACATCAATGCTACTGAACATATCATATTGAGCCTATCTGTCTTTGATAATCGTGCACATTCGGTTGAGATATTTATATGATATTATGATGATGTGTGTCATGTGGATTTTGGCGACCCTGATTCGGTCCGATTTAGGTAGTTGCTGGCTTCGGGAGTGGAGCCATATCCCTTGACACGGTTCACTGAGTTGTGAACCAGCTCGAGCATATGGACTTGGTATATCGATTCTTTGATTCCTGATATCCTTAGATGTTTGTACCTGTACATGCATTGCATTCATTCACGGCATCATCGCATTTCTATGTCTTACGTTGTGATTTCTTTGATGTCTCGTACTCGGGTTACTGACCCTGAAAGGGGCTGTCGTGTCTTTGTGTGTGGACATGGCAGGGAGTACAGGTGGATCTACTTCAGGCGCTAGAGAGGAGGCGTCAGGAAGTACCAGAGCTCCGTGAGAGTGGGCTCATTTGTTTTGGGTATATATTTTGTTGTCTCCCAGATAGTATGTATATATTTGACGTTGGTTTTGTACTGTAGTATGTATTTAGCAAGCCACATCGGCTTAATGCTATTTTGTTGGGATTTCTTGTTACAGTTGATTTGTTATGTTTACTGAAAATATATTTGAGTTATTTTGAGTATTTGAGTTTTCTGTTATGATCGATTTACGGGGAGGTCATGCCGAAAAATACAGGCACAAAATGCACGAAAATTTTAACCCGTTTTTCCGTTGTTTATGAATTAATCCTAATTGCATGTTAATAAATTATGATTAGGATAACGGGCCCTCACAAACAAGTTCTTGGAGGGGCTGAATGAGGATCTGTACTCTTTGGTGCTGGCGAGTTCACGGACTAGTTATGCGGATGCGGTGGACAGGGCTATAGATATTGAGGAGGGACTGCAGAACCGTAGGTCTCGTGTTAGGCCTCAAGTGGTGCAAGGTAACCGTCCCATGGTTCCGGGGGTGCAACCTTCCCAGTCTTCGCAGCCATCCCAGCCACCCCAGCAGCAGGCAGCCCAACAGTCTGGACGCCACAGGTTTAGACCTCGTGGTCATCAGTTCAAGAAGAAGTCGGGTTCTAGTTCTTCTGGTTCGGGCAGTTCTAGAAGCGGTAGTTCCAGGGCCGAGTTTTGTGGCCAGTGTGGAGGAAATCATCCTACAGCGCAGTGTGTTGGCGTGCAGGGTGCGTGTAATAATTGTGGGCAGTATGGACATTTTGCGAGAGTGTGTCCATTGGCGGGATCTCAGCACGCCGCAGCCCCACCCCAGGGTCGTTTTGATGGGTCATCTCGAGGTCGTTCTTTTCCTGCTCCGTAGCAGAGGATAGGGGAGATGCGGTTTAGGCCGTTTCAGCAGCCTGGTCCTTCGCGTTTCGGACAGTCTTCCCAGCCTCACTTTTCAGGACCCCAGCATGCCCATGTGAATGCCATGACGAGGGAGCAAGCGGAGGGCACGCCAGGAGGAGTGATCGCAGGTACTTGCTATGTTTTTTTATTTTCCTACGCGTGTATTGTTTGATACAGGAGCATCACATTCGTTTATTGCTGATGCATTTGTTGTTGAGCATGGTTTGCATACCACTTCTGTGTGTGATACTGTGTCTGTTGCGACTCTTGCCGGCGCGAGCCCTATACTCCCAAGAGATTGTGTTGAATGGCATTCTTAGGTTTGGTGAGAACGTGTTGTTAGCGAACATGATCAGGCTAGTGATGTGGGATTTCTACTGCATAGTGGGAATGGACGTGTTGTCTAGCTATAGGACCACCACAGATTGTTTCCATGGCATTGCGCGATTTAGGCCCCAGTCTGGCGAGAAGTGGGACTTCTATGGCCACGATTCCCGATCGAATATTCCTTTAGTCTCTGCGATGGAGATGTTTAGCCTGTGGTCGTTGGAGAGCGTAAGATTTATGATCTATGCTATGGATGCATCTTTTTCTTCGTGCGTAGAGCTTGGTGATATCCCGGTCGCTCGTGATTTCCCTGATGTGTTTGAGGAGATTCCTGGCTTTCCTTCGAGAAGGGAGATCAACTTTACCATTGAGTTGGTACCTGGTACAGCTCCGATCTCGCGAGCTCCATATCGTTTAGCGCCCGCTGAGTTGAGGGAGTTGAAGGTGCAACTTAGCGACTTGTTGGAGAAGGGTTTCATTAGACCGAGTATGTCCCGTGGGGAGCGCCTATCTTGTTTGTAAAGAAGAAGGATGGATTGATGAGGATGTGTATTGACTTTAGGCAACTGAATAAGGCGTCAGTGAAGAATAAGTAACCTTTGCCGATGATCGATGATTTTTTTGACCAATTGCAAGGTTCAGCCGTGTATTCGAAGAGATCGATCTACGTTCGGGGTACCATCAGTTGCGTATTCGGGAGCAAGATGTTGCGAAAACTACTTTTCGTACGAGGTACGGGCATTATGAGTTTTTGGTTATGCCTTTTGGTTTGACGAATGCCCCTGCTGTTTTCATGGATTTGATGAATAAAATCTTTCGAGAGTTCATCGATCAGTTTGTGATTGTGTTTATCGATGACATTTTGGTGTACTCAAAGACTATGATGCAGCATAAAGAGCATTTGAGGTTGGTTCTCCAGACACTACGAGACTCGCAGCTGTATTCTAAGTTGTCTAAGTGCGAGTTCTGGTTGGACAGGATTGTATTTCTGGGTCACGTCGTTTCATCTGAAGGTATATCTGTTGATCCCAGTAAGGTAGAGACTGTTGTTAACTGGGAGCGTCCCAAGAATGTTTCAGATATTCGTAGTTTCTTGGATCTGGCTAGCTATTACCGACGCTTTATAGAGGGATTGTCTAGCATAGCTAAGCCTATAACGCAGTTAACCCAGAAAGACAAGAGATTTGTTTGGACTGAGCAGTGTGAGAACAACTTTCTGTTGCTCAAGGAGAAGCTAACTACAGCGCCAGCGTTAGATTTGCCTTCAGGATCAGGTTGTTTTGTGGTGTGTTCTGATTCTTCTTTAAATGGATTGGATTGTGTGTTGATGCAAAATGGTCGAGTCATTGCATACGCCTCTCGTCAGTTGAAACCGCATGAGACTCGATACCCAGGTCATGATTTGGAGTTGGCAGCAGTGGTTTTCGCTTTGAAGATTTGGCGCCACTACCTGTATGGCGAGCAGTTTTTTGTGTATATGGACCACAAAAGCCTTCAGTATCTGTTTTCTCAGTCAGATTTGAACATGAGACAGCGTAGATGGATATAGATGCTTAAGACCGCATGAGACTCGATACCCAGGTCATGATTTGGAGTTGGCAGCAGTGGTTTTCGCTTTGAAGATTTGGCGCCACTACCTGTATGGCGAGCAGTTTTTTGTGTATATGGACCACAAAAGCCTTCAGTATCTGTTTTCTCAGTCAGATTTGAACATGAGACAGCGTAGATGGATATAGATGCTTAAGAATTTTGATTGTGAGATCCAATATCAGCCTAGGAAAGTGAATGTAGTTGCTGATGCATTGACCATGAAGGCTCAAGTGGCGATGCTGGCTTCGTTGCAGATTTCGAAGGTCCATGAGCATCTAAGCACTACTGGTTGGCGGTTTTACCCAGGTGAGAATTATTTTGTGGTGTCTTCTTTCCAAGTGGAGCCATAGATTGTTTCAAATATTAGAGCAGTTCAGAGAACATATCCATCTATCCATGAGTTGAAGCTGAAGGTTAGAGCTGGACAATTGGAGGATTATACTATCTCGTCAGATGGTTGTTTGAGGTTTCGTGGCAGGTTGGTAGTTCCAAATCCGATTGATTTGAAGGAGGAGATCTTGAGAGAAGCGCACTGTAGTAGACAGTGTCCATCCTGGTGCAATAAATATGTACCATGCCTTGAAGCTGCACTTCTGGTAGACAGGTTTGACGAGTGATGTTGCTGATTTTTTTTGCGCTTTGTCTGAACTGTCAGCAAGTTAAGGCAGAGAGGATGAGACCTGGTGGTTTATTGCAGAGCTTAGAGGTGCCCCAATGGAATTGGAGCACATAGCTATGGATTTTGTAACCCATTTGCCTCGTTCCAGCAGAGGTTGTGATGCTTCGTGGGTTGTTATTGATAGATTGTCGAAGTCTGCACACTTCATTCCCTAAAATATGACGTATTCTTTGAAGAAGATGGCAAAGCTGTACATAGATTTCGTGGTGCATTTGCATGGTGTTCCTGTGTCCATTGTTTCAGATCGTGATCCGAGGTTTACTTCCAGGTTTTGGAAGAGTTTGCAAACAGCTTTGGGCACCAGATTGGCTATGAATACAGTGTATCATCCCCAAACCGATGGTCAATCTGAGAGGACTATCCAGATCTTAGAGGATATGTTGAGAGCTATTGTGATGGATTTCAGCGGTAGCTGGCAAGATTCGTTGTCTTTGGTTGAGTTTTCTTATAATAACAACTATCAGGTCACGATTGGTATGGCGTCATTTGAAGCATTGTATGGTAGGAAGTGCAGATCGCCTATATGTTGGGAAGAAGTGGGGGAGAAGCAGCTGTCTTCTCCAGAGTTTGTGCAGCAGATGAGAGATCAAGTAGATCTGATTCGACAGCGTATGAAAGCTGCACAAGATCACCAAGCGAACTATGCGAACAGAAGGAATAGACCTTTAGAATTTCATGTTGGAGATGTTTTCTTGAAAGTTTCTCATTTTCGAAGTGTAAAAGATTTGGTATCAAGGGAAAATTGGCTCCTCGTTATGTTGGACCTTATGAGATTGTTGAAAGGATTGGCCCTTTGGCTTATCGATTGTTGTTGCCGCCAGATCTGTCCTCATTTCATGATGTGTTTCATGTGTCGTGTTGAGGAAGTATGAGCCAGATCCTTCTCATGTGTTGATAACTGACGAGGTGGAGCTGGATAGGATTTTGAGCTATGTGGAATATCCCTTGCAGATCTTGGACAGAAAGGAGAAACAGCTAAGGAACAAGACCATTCCCTTAGTGATGGTCCAGTGGAGAAAACATGGTAGAGAAGAAGCTACGTGGGAGCTAGAAGAGAAAATGCAACGTGAGTGGCCTCATATGTTTGAGTAGATGTTGCATTTGTTCCAGTAGCCAGTTTGTTTGTTGTTGTTTGTTCCAGTTATCTTGAAATCTTGGTTAGTAGCCTCCTGCTGCATGTTAGAGGTTACTGGTTGTTTACGCACAGCGTGGTTATCCAGTTTTGGATGTTCTGTTGAGTTCTGGTTCAGATCTGGAGTTGTTTGATTTCGAGGACGAAATCTTATTTTCAGTGGGGGAGAGATGTGAGACCCGAAATATTATTGGATTATTGAGTTAATTAATTGGGTTTAGCATAGATCAGATTTGGCGTGAACAGATCTGAGATGATCCAGCTTTGAGCTGGTATGCTTGGTGAAGTAATCGGGTCAGTATAAGCCTTCGAACAGCTCTGGATTGTTAGAGAACTTCTACGGAAAATGATCAGATTTGAGTGTTGGTCAGCGCTGGGTGATCGTATTTAGAGTTGGTGGTGAAATCTGGTAGTCGCGCGTTATTCTGGGCACGCTAGTGAATTGTTTTAGCGGGTAGCGAAGAGACATCGTTTTGGAAGAGACCAGATGTGGATTAGCGTGTTGTAGTGATACGTGGACAGGTGCGGTTCGTAGTCCCGGTTCGTGGTTTGGGGTAGACCGAAGCGGTCCAGGGAATTCAGCTTTGACTGGTCAACGCTTGTGTGAGATCTGATCTTTCAGATCAGAGTGGCGATATGACGCCGTTTAGCGATAGCAGATTTTGTGTTAACGGGTTGACGTGTCCAGTAGGAACAGTGGACTTCAGTACGACGCCATTTTGAGAGACGCGTGTATTAGTTAATTGACTTGTGTTGCGACGTAGTTTGGTAATAGTGCGCTGTGTTTAGCGTAAGATCCAGATCTGTAGTGTTACTCAGATCTTAGTGGGTATCAGCTTTGAGCCAAAGATGTCGATGGTTACTGTTCATCAGATTTGGAGAACTTAAGTGGTATATATAGAAGACTTTGACCGTAGTCTTACTATTCTTTTCCCCACACTTAGAAATATTCTCGTAACCTATCCTGTCACGATACCCTAGCTACTGTTCTTCGAAGCTTATTTCCTTCGATTGCCCGCGGTAGGCAGCTCCGACGAACACAAGAGTGGTAAGGCTGGACTCCTCTTGTTAAGGCGCTTCGTTCTATACCTTTTTCGCAGGCTTGGGTTAAGCTGGAAGAAGATCGCGAAGGAAGCTTCCTTGTGTAGTCTGTTAGCATTTGAGCAGACTTGCTTCTGTCGTTGAGGTAGCTTGTTGGGTAAGTGTTAGATCCTACCTTGCACTTCGTTTAGAGCTGTTTGTTGACCTAGAAGGGTAGGACAGAGCTGGTTGAGTGTGTAGCTCCCAGTTCGTAGCTCTGAGCTTTGTGTCCCTGAGTTAGCGTTGCTATTTGACTTAGCAGGTTTCAGATCTGGTTGCTCGGGACTGCTTGTTCTGGTAATTGTAGATCGGAACTAAGGTACGGATGTGAGCTTGTTTTACAGCGTTGAATTTAGCATGGATATTATGTGTGCTGTTGTGTATTATTCTGTGCTGTATTGCTTGCTTCTGTTGAGTTGTTTATTGCAAGTTGTT
The DNA here is from genome assembly GCA_001598015.1 of Dorcoceras hygrometricum. Lineage (NCBI taxonomy): Eukaryota > Viridiplantae > Streptophyta > Magnoliopsida > Lamiales > Gesneriaceae > Dorcoceras > Dorcoceras hygrometricum. Next base: position 152,149 of record KV013970.1, read on the forward strand.
ACATTGCATACACGCATTATTCATGTTGAGCTCAGATCTTGTTTGGTCGTGCCTTGTTGTCTTGATCTGTACGTACCAGGATGCTTGTTTTAGAGACCGAGCGGGTAACTCCCGTGTCCCTCATCTCCCTGCTGGGATCTGTTAGCCACTATGAGCGGAGTGGGTAGCTCCCACATCTCATGAGTTGGGCAACAACAGGTTGAGCGATCTGTTGTGCATCTGGTACCGTGTGTTGAGACGAGTGGGTAGCTCCCATATACTCACACACCCCGTGGTCACTATCTTCCAGTTGTTTGGATATCCGTTGTTGAGCAGTTTTTGAGATCCTTTGGCTCCTTGCCTTCGGTTGTAGCCTTGTTCTCATGCATAGCATTCGCGTTTTATCTATTGCTATTTTAACTGCTGTTTTTCAGTTGCTCTCCATACTGGGGTTTGACCCCTTGTCCCTCTGGGGCTGGTTCTCTTGTTTTCCTGTGTGTGTTTTCAGGTTATCATGGTTTCTCCGCTGGTCGTGGAGTCGATCCAGCTGGTAATGCCCCGGGAGATGGATAGAGTATCCCAGTTATATGTAGTAGATACATATGATATTTTCGTTATATTGTATTGTATCTACATGTTGATTGAGAGTCACTCCATGTTGTATCGTTGTTTGTTATTGTAATGGGTTTTCAGTGTTGTAAAATCAGTATTTTGGATATCAATGTATTTTAACTTATGTTTACTAAGTCAAGTCAAAAACGAAAATTTTAGCCACTATTTTTAGTGCTTCCGGTATTGTATTTTATGTGGTTTTACTCTGATTGAGCACGAGGCCTAACAACGTGTCCAGTGGAATAGTGGACTTCTGTGTCACGTCTTTTGGTGGTAGCGCACTGATGTAGTGTATGTTCCAGATCTGGAGTGTTATTCAGATCTGAGCGGGTATCAGCTTTGAGCCAATTTGTCGGTGAGTACTATTCATCAGATCTGGGGAACTTATGTGGTATGTATAGAAGACTTTGACCGTAGTCTTGCTATTGTTTTCCCGACACTTAGAGATATTTCCCGTGAGCAAACTCTGTCGTGATACCCTAGCTACTGTTCACCGAAGCTTATGCGTGTTGGACTCCTCTTGCTAAGGCGCTTTGTTCTATAACTTTTTCGCAGGCTTGGGTTAAGCTGGAAGAAGATCGTGAAGGAAGGTTCCTTGTGTAGTCTGTTAGCATTTGAGCAGACTTGCTTCTGCCGTTCAGGTGGCTTGTTGGGTAAGTGTTAGTTCCTACCTTGCACTTCGTTTAAAGCTGTTTGTTGAGCTATAAGGTGACAGAGCTGGTTGAGTGTGTAGCTCCCAGTTCGTAGCTCTGAGCTTTGCGTCCCTGAGTTAGCGTTGTTATTTGACTTAGTAGGTTTCAGATCTGGTTGCTCGGAACTACTTGTTGTGATAATTGTAGCTTGGAACTAAGGTACGGATGTGAGCTTGTTTTACAGCGTTGGATTTGGCATGGATATTATGTGTGCTGCTGTGTATGCTTCTGTGTTGTTATTGCTTGCTTCTGTTGTGTTGATTATTGCAAGCTGTTACATTGCATACACGCATTATTCATGTTGAGCTCAGATCTTGTTTAGCCGTGCCTTGTTGTGTTGATCTGTGCGTACCACGATGCTTGTTTTGGAGGCCGAGCGGGTAACTCCGTGTTCCTCATCTCCCTGCTGGGATCTGTTAGCCACTATGAGCCGAGTGGGTAGTTCCCACGCCTCATGAGCTGGGCAACAACAGGTTGAGTGATCTGTTGTGCATCTGGTACTGTGTGTTGAGACGAGTGGATAGCTCCCATATACTCACACACCCCGTGGCCACTATCTTCCAGTTGATTGGATATCAGTTGTTGAGCAGTTTCTTGAGATCCTTTGGCTCCCTGCCTTCGGTTGTAGCCTTGTTCTCATGCATAGCATTTGCATATTATCTGTTGCTATTTAACTACTATTTTTCAGTTGCTCTCCGTACTGGGATTTGACCCCAATGTCCCTTTGGGGTGGGTTTTTTTGTTTGCCTGTGTGTGTTTCAGGTTATCATGGTTTCTCAGCTGGTCGGGGAGTTGATCCAGCTGGTAATTCCCTGGGAGGCGGATAGAATGTCCCAGTTATGTAGTATATTTATGTTATAATGTATTGAATCTATGTTGAGCGAGAGACTCATCATGGATCCTTCGATTTGTATAATTGGGAGTCACTATGCTTGTATGTTAGTTATGTTGTATGTGTCGTAGTTGGCTTTCGAGTGTTGTAAAACCAATATTTTTAATATCAGTGTATTTTAACTTATGTTTATAAGTCAGGCCAAAGCGAAAATTTTAGACACTAATTTTAATGCTTCCGCTATTGTTTATTGCGTGGTTAACTCTGTGTTGTGCACCGGGCCTGATATTTTTTATATCAGAGCTTAAGCTGGGATAAGCTCGAATTCTTTTGATCACACTTGAGCCTAGGCACTTGGTTGCTTGATGCATGTGCATGACTATGTGATTTATTTGCTCTGTGATATACTTGTTGCTGTGTGACCTTATTGTTTAATGCCTTTGTAGATGCCGCCTAGACGTAATGGTAGAGGTAGAGGGCAGATTCCGGAATAGTCCGAGGGTCAGAACGAGGAAGTTCAACGTCCTGATATTTTTTTATATCAGAGCTTAAGCTGGGATAAGCTCGAATTCTTTTGATCACACTTGAGCCTAGGCACTTGGTTGCTTGATGCATGTGCATGACTATGTGATTTATTTGCTCTGTGATATACTTGTTGCTGTGTGACCTTATTGTTTAATGCCTTTGTAGATGCCGCCTAGACGTAATGGTAGAGGTAGAGGGCAGATTCCGGAATAGTCCGAGGGTCAGAACGAGGAAGTTCAACGTAGTATTCCTGGTCGTAGGCGTACTAGGCAGATTGACGATGAGGTTGATGTTTTGGCAGCCCGCGTGGATGAGATGGAACTAATCATGGCGAGGTTTCAGCGTATGGCTCAGACTTTCGATGGTGACGAGAGTAGTTCCGATGCTGAGTCTTGGCTACAGCATATTACCGGCCTGTTCGATGGAGTGCGCTATGATGATAAGCATAGACTGAGTTTGGAAACCTTTCAGTTGAGGAAGAATGCAGAGCGATGGTGGAGAGGTGATTCACGTACGCTCGAGGAGACGGTTTCGGGGAAGGCAGTGCGTGTCGTTTTCGGTATCAGTGAACGCTGGTCAGTGTTAGTGTCAGATCTGAGCATCCAGATCTGAGTTGCGATGTGACGCCGTTTAGCGGTAGCATATTTGGTGTTAGCGGGATGACGTGTCCAGTGGAATAGTGGACTTCTGTGCGACGTCGTTTGGTGGTAGCGCGCTTACTCAGATCTGAGCGGGTATCAGCTTTGAGCCAATATTGTCGGTGAGTATTGTTCTTCAGATTTGGGGAACTTAAGTGGTATATATAGAAGACTTTGACCGTAGTCTTGCTATTGTTTTCCCGACACTTAGAGATATTTCCCGTGGGCAAACTCTGTCGCGATATCCTAGCTACTGTTCATCGAAGCTTATCTTCTCCGATTGCCGACGGTAGGCAGCTCCGACGGACGCAAGAGTGGTAGCGTTGGACTCCTCTTGCTAAGGCGCTTCGTTCTATACCTCTTTCGCAGGCTTGGGATAAGCTGGAAGAAGATCGCAAAGGAAGCTACTTTGTGTAGTCTGTTACCATTTGAGCAGATTTGCTTCTGCCGTTCAGGTAGCTTGTTGGGTAAGTGTTAGTTCCTACGTTGCGCTTCGTTAGAGCTGTTTGTTGAGCTAGAAGGGTAGGACAGAGCTGGTCGAGTTCGTAGCTCCCAGTTCGTAGCTTTGAGCTTTGAGTTCCTGAGTTGGCGTTGTTGTTTGACTTAGCAGGTTTCAGATCTGGTTGCTCGGGACTGCTTTTGTGGTAATTGTAGCTCAGAACTAAGGTACGAATATGAGCTTGTTTTACAGCGTTGGATTTGGCATGGATATTATGTGTGCTGCTGTGTATGCTTCTTTTGTGTTGATTATTGCAAGCTGTTACATTGCATACACACATTATTCATGTTGAGCTCAGATCTTATTCAGCCATGCCTTGTTGTGTTGATATGTGCGTACCAGGATGCTTGTTTTGGAGGCCGAGCGGGTAACTCCCGTGTCCCTCATCTCCATGCTGGGATCTGTTAGCCACTATGAGCCGAGTGGGTAGCTCCCACGTCTCATGAGCTGGGCAACAGCAGGTTGAGTGATCTGTTGTGCATCTGGTACCGTGTGTTGAGACGAGTGGATAGCTCCCATATACTCACGCACCCCGTGGACACTATCTTCCATATCAGTTGTTGAGCAGTTTCTTGAGATCCTTTGGCTCCCTGTCTTCGGTTTTAGCCTTTTTCTCATGCATAGCATTCGCATATATCTGTTGCTATTTAACTGTTGTTTTTCAATTGCTCTCCGTACTGGGGTTTGACCCCAATGTCCCTCTGGGGCGAGCTGTTTTGTTTTCCTGTGTGTGTTTCAGGTTATCATGGTTTCTCAGCTAGCCGTGAAGTTGATCCAGCTGGTACTGCCCCGGGAAGTGGATAGAGTGTCCCAGTTATATGTAGTATATTTATGTTATAATGTATTTGAAACAAACCAGACTCTAGAAAAAAAAAATTTTTAAACATGTGCGGAATACTTAAACGTAAAGTATGGCTCGTTCTCTTTAAAAGTATTTCTAAATCATTTTCTCAAAATACTTTAAGCATGAATAAAGGAATATTTAAAATCGTTAAAACATCCAACATAATAAAATCAACTGAGTAAAATTACTGAATGTAATCATGTTTAAAACCAGAATCTTCTGTATCATGACAGAACTGAAACGTAATGGCGGTCACGGGGTACTGCTGCAGCAAGCGCTCAGAGGTCCTCACCACCAGTCATAATATACTCATCGGCAGGATCATCACCTGCACCATTTAAACCTAGTGAGCATAGAGGCTCAGCATGCTCTATCGTAATACATAACAAAGTACATACTAATAAAATCGCATGCAAGCACATACTTGTAATTAAAATAACGTTAAAGCGTGAATGCGTGCATGATCTTAAAACATTTCTTCATACATTTCATATCGTACATACGTAACATGAACATACATAAGGCATGACATAACATAACATGAAAAACGTATGAGTCGTATCAGTGAATGTGAGCGGGCGTATGACTGATCAGTCGTAATAACCAACGTAAGTGGCGGTGTGGTTCACCCCAATATCACACGAGGATCCCTATATGTCACACCTATAAGTTTCCACTTCACCCCGATATCACACGAGGATCCATAGACTGCCACTTCACCATGATATCATACATAGATCCATAGGCTCATAATCATACCTAAAAACAGGGGATCCCCGGGCCCGGCTACCCGGCTAACTCCCATCATAAAACTTTGTCACATCACCTCAATCCCTCGGGTTTTATCTTAAAAGAGACATGTCTGATCGTTTCATAAAATCTCATGATGCGTGCATTTCTTAAAATCATGCAATTTAAAAGCTTAGCCCGGTAATGTATAATTAATTCTTTCCTTTAAAACATTTACATATAGAGCATACTACATATATAATTAATTATACATTTACGGGCTTCTACATTTTTCTACTTCGGTCGAGGATTGATTCCGGGGCCTGGCTTACCACTTCTAGACTAATCATCGCTGTAAACTTAGCCGATGAAACGAATGTTCACCCCTTTTAAACATTTTTGGCTAATTAAATTAAATTTAGACTTATAAAAATCAAGGCTAAAAGTGACTAATAAAAATTAATTTTGACTCCTAGAAATCAATTTGGACTTATAAAAATCGACTTTGACTTTTAAAATCAATTTTGACATCAAAAGCCGATTTTGACCACCCTTTTAAACATTTTTGGCTAATTAAATTAAATTTAGACTTATAAAAATCAAGGCTAAAAGTGACTAATAAAAATTAATTTTGACTCCTAGAAATCAATTTGGACTTATAAAAATCGACTTTGACTTTTAAAATCAATTTTGACATCAAAAGCCGATTTTGACCAAAAGACCGATTTTGACCAAATTAAATCCCAAAAATCGATTTTGACTTAATTAAAAACCCGAAGGCCCTAATTTTGACTAAAAACTTAAAAAACATAACTTTAATTATTTAAAAGGTTTGACTCAATTTTGACCTTTTGGCTATTTTCTGTAAAATTGGACCTTTGACATAATAATAAAATAACAGATCCATAATTAAAATAACTTTGACCTATTTTAAAACATTTGACTTGAGACTCGAAGAACTAATCCCGGTCCAACCAAACAAACCGGTTCATTTAAACCGAGCTACTCCCATGCAAACCCTAAACCTACCTAGCCGCCCCCCACGCGATGCACCCGACCAGCAGCCGCTTAATCCCTTCGGCCACCCCTGGCCAGAGCCTCGCCGGCTGGACCACCCTCAGGTCCAGCCGGCCCCAACTGGACCATCCCTGGTTTGAACCAGGCGCTGCATGAGACGGCCGAAGGCCAAGACACCCGAGTATGCGCCGCAAGGTGGCGTGCACGAGTCGCCCCTCCTAGATGGATCGACCAGAAGATCTAACCACCCAACAAACAGGCCTTAGACCACCAAGAGACCTCCTAGGACCGAGCCACAGCCCCTAAGCACAACCTTTAACCGATGCACAACAAGGTTCAATCAAAAACAAGTTAGAAGACGTGAATCATGCATGGTGCAAGAACCTTAAACGTAGATCATGAAAAAACCGCATACAATTCATGCCATAAATCATTAAAAACAGTGTAATATAGTTTAAATGGTGAGAAAGAGGATTGATATCACATGCCTGGTTTGAAGAAGATGTAGATCTGTGAGGTACGGACGTTGTAGACACGAGATCGGGGCACCGCCGGATTTGGATCACCAAGTTTGATCAAGGATGAATGATTTTAGAAATTTGTGCTATGGGGAGTGGAGAGGGATGGCTGGCGTTGATGAGGAGGCTAGGTTAAGTGCAAAAATTTGAGTTATAAAAAATACTGTGTGAATGCCTTAAAACTCAATTTACCAGCCCGTATAGGCGAAAAACGGGTTCCCCTCCAAAACAATTATAAAATCCTAATTTTCAGATATTGTTGCTTAAAATAAAATAATTTCATTCTTAAAAATCTCATAACTTAAAAATCTTAAAATCATTTTCATTCCGGTCGACCCTAATCTCGTCCACACGTTCGTAGCTCGAGCAGGCTGAAAAATAACACATGCATACCATGCAACATGAAATCATAAATAATTCACATAATAAGGCATGTAATCATCTAAAAATATTTTCCCCTAGTCATGCACTCATTCCTACGTAGTCAGGAAATTCTAGGTGTTACAGTATTGTATCTATGTTGAGTGAGAGACTCATCATGGATCCTTCGATTTGTATAATTGGGAGTCACCTATGCTTGCATGTTAGTTATATTGTATGCATTGTAGTTGGATTTCGAGTGTTGGAAAACCAATATTTTGAATATCAGTGTATTTTAACTTATGTTTTCTAAGTCGGGCCAAAGCAAAAATTTTAGCCACTAATTTTAATGCTTCCGCTATTGTTTATTACGTGGTTAACTCTGTGTTGTGCACCGGGCCTGACACTCTGTCGGGAGGTAATCCACTGATGTCACCTGGAAAAACTTCTGGAAACTCATTTACTACCTCCACATCAGCCAGCTCGGGTTTACTAGAAGCAACTACGGATGATAAGCTAGTCAAAAATCCTACTACGCCCTTCCTCAAACAACTCTGGGCCTTTAAGGCGGAAATAATGCGAGGAACTCGCCTAAGCTGGTTAGCCTCGAATGAACACTACGTTCCCTTGGGTGGCTTGACAACTACTGTCCTAAACTTAAAATCGATCACAACTCCATACTTAGATAACCAATCTATTCCTAAATTAAATCGAACTTAAGCATATGTAGAACAATTAGGTCGACAGTAACTAAATGTCCTTGAAGATTGAGCTCTAAGTCACGATATAAACCATGGGATACCAGCTTTTCTCCCGAAGGTACGATCACACAATAGCCTATGGACAATTGGTCTGGTTTACAAGGTAACTTTCTAGCAAAATCTTCAGCTACAAAAGAATGGGTCGCACCCGAATTAATAAGGCAAAAGAGAGCATACCAGCAATCACAATCTTACCCGTAACTATGGTAGAATCGAGGTTGGCTTTGCTCAGCAATTATTACTTACGCTCGACTGGAAACCAGCTGCTTGGACCTCTGGCAGTGTCTATCAATGTGTCCTTGAGCGCCACACTTGTAATAGTCGCTCTAACCAGCTTTGCATTGACCAGGATGGTGCTTTTGGCACTTGGGGCAAACTGGCCGGTTGTCTACAGCTGGAACTGCACTGAAGGCTGGGCTTGTATTGGTTTCTGTTCTTGTGGCTTCTGTTGGTTCCTGATCTGCTTCTTGAGTGGCCTTGAATCTTTTTGTTGGAAGTCCTGCCTCTTCTGTTGTCTCTCCTCCTCTACATCATTCTAATCCTTTTCAACTCGCAGGGCCGTTTCCCACCGCTTCCCTGTAAGTTCTAGGTTTACCTAGCCTAACATTCAGCTTGAATGCAGTCTTCAATCCTTCTACGAAGTGTCTCAACTTCTCCTCGGGATCCCTTTCAATAAGAGGTACACAATAACACCCTCTCTCAAACTGTCGAACATACTCCTGTACTGTCATGCTCCCCTGTTTCATAGTCAGGAACTCCCTCTTCAGCTCAGACCTCTTGTCTGTAGTGAAGTATTGCTCAAAGAACACTCTCTTAAACTCTTCCCATGATACATTTTCCAAATCCACAGAAAATTTGGCTCCCTCCACCAGATCATTGCATCATCTCTCTGTTGGGGATCCGGATCCGCCCCCCGGTCAGGCAGCGGAAGAACAAAAATAGAACCGGGAGGCGATCAATACGAAAGATCAAATCTACATGTATCGACATACATAGGGTGTTTCAGACGTGTTACCTCGCTGGCACTCGTGCCTGGCTCCAACCGGTGTTTCAAGAACCCGGCGCTTCTCGGTAGATTGCGGTAGATACGCCAATCCGGTCCACGACTAGATCCGAGATTCCTTCGTCAGACTGCACTAGAAGTCCTGACGAGATCAGCACGATCGGATTCTCCTCGAAAAACTAGGCCGGAACAAAATTCCGGCGAAGTTGGGCGGCGACGGCGGCGGCGCACGGCGGCGACGGCGGCGGAGGCGGCGGTTTGCTAGGGTTAGGGTTGATGAGTGTAGTAATTATGAAGTCTCTT
>KV013970.1:167411-190845 GCA_001598015.1 Dorcoceras hygrometricum
TGCCCAACGGATCATGGTAAATCGTCTAGCAACATCGCCCCATGATCCCATAGGTATCACTGATAGTGCCTGCAATAACCAGTCGGTCGTGGTTAGCGTACTGTACGGTCCTTTTAATGCATATATCCCGATCAGATCAACGACTATTGGTAAATCGAGAGTCGCTATAGATCTGATAGCTATGCATACATCTTGGAGATCGAATAGTGACATCGCGAGGGTAACTAGGTAAACACATTTACCTAAAACACTTGTAGTACTCTGGCCAGAGATTTGCACACTATTATCCCCTCAGATAGCATAGGATATCCACGCGATCAACGACCATTGGTAAATCGAGAGTCGCTAGAGATCCGATAGCTATGCATACATCTTGGAGATCGAATAGTGACATCGCGAGTGTAACTAGGTAAACACATTTACCTAAAACACTTCTAGTACTCTGGCCAGAGATTTGCACACTATTATCCCCTCAGATAGCATAGGATATCCACGCATGTCTGCGAGCGGTGAATCCTCGACAACGATGCATCTACTCCTACATGCATCGGGGTCTCACCCAATCCCCACGCCTGGTGACCCCAAGTGAGTCGGCAAACGGGTCAAAGTGAGACGCCTATCATGTAGAGTCTCAATGACGTTTCGAGTCGTGAGGACTAATCAGCACAACAAAGACCTCGGACTTTCCACTCGACAAATGGTAACCACTTGGAAAGTCCGAAGGAGGGTAGTTCGATAGATCACCAGGTCACTATCTATCTGCATGCTCAGAACATCACAATGTTCCCTACCAATGAAACATGGTACTTTGCATCGCAGATACTAGTCTCGAACTCGGGCGGCCTTATCCTCATTTTGACGGCCCAATCGACTAGGAACATGTTCAGAATATACAGCGACTATTAGATGTGTTTCATGATAGCCGTCATACCCACTATCACATCTAACATACGCTTTAGTGTATTCTAGGTCTTTACTCAACACAATTGTAAATCATTACACACATAATGAAAGTAAAGAATGCCATATAAAAGAATGCGAATATCATATATAAAGATCGTTTGTACAAGAGTCAACAAAACCCACATGCCACAAGTTGGCTAGTTGGGCATCTACTCTAACACTCTCAGCAGGTAGATGGCGCACCCAGGCCTATCCAAATCTGGCATCTAAGGTATTAAAAAATAACCTCCATAGATTTGATCCAGCTCTCAGCAGCAAGCGGATATGTTGTAACACTAAACTCCTTTGGCCTCTGTCGACGAAACCTCTCCTAAGGATCATCGTGATTGGGTCCCCTATTGGAAGATTGGCCATTGCCTCTGCCTATCTGCTCTACAAGCTACTCTAAAAGTTGGGTAACACGAGCGTGCTATCTGGACTGGGTTCCTCTACAGGATTGCTTTTTCTACCTCTCCCTCTACCTGATATCTTGATCTATAGCCCAAAATCCACCACAAAAGAATGTCAGAAACTCAAAATAGAATGTCTCTAAAATAACAATAAAATACACAGATCAGGAGATACGGTTGGCGAGAACTGCTCCAGACTAGGAAGTGTGTGTTTATCTCAAGAACGTGATCTGATACCAAGTTGTGACACCCAAACTCGAGGGAGTTAACGGATTGGAGAAAAAGATTGAGCGTGTAAAAGAAAGGACTAAAACAATAATTTGGAAGCTTTATTTCCTTCCATGCGAGCGAAACTAAGGACAAATCTCAACGATGATGAACAGTGAAACCAGCTTAGATATAAAAAATTTCGTTCATTTACAAATGTATATTACAACAACTGAATTCTATCTGAATCCTTCATTGTTATAATGGATATCAATACAGTTACAAAAAGATCAAAAACAACAATGACATCGCGGAACGCTGGCCTTTGATAAACACACCCACGTCCAAGCTGGTTCAGCTCGCACCTCCCGACCGCCCCTGAGTTGCGTCACCTGCACCAGGAAAACTAATGATCCAGGGGCTCAACAAGTAAAAAATGATGATAGCAAGATCATATAATGCAGGAAACCAACATAAACTCAAGATATAATTTAAAAGAAGTTAGCTTAAACTCCATTATTTCTCAAAAAACCAGATCGGGACATTAACCCAGATCGCTTATTTTCTTTGTGACTTATGGTTGCGAAGTTCCTTGTAGGTCTAGGCTCTTGCGCAATCTCAACTCTGAATTCTGGAACTATAGGTAAAATTATTCCCAACTTAATTGTGGAAGGGATTATAGTTTGCTAACCATAATACTCCCCCTTTCCAGGGACCGTGGATCAACCATACCATAAATCCTTAAAACTGAAATTCACTTCCTTTAACTGATAAAATATCTTTTAAACTATGCTCTTGATCGGAGGTCGATCACTAAAACTGGTGGGTTTACTGTTATGAAACTCATTTACCTTTAAAACTTTACTGAGTGTACATTCGTGCCGCGAGCTGATGGTAATGGAAACCAGCTCGGGTACCGAGGACATTTCCTCCTCTGATATCGAAATTTAAAATGGATTTTGTTCAAATTGCTCTATTTTCCTTTACAAAGTAAATTGTAAATTTTATGTATTATTTTTCAAAAATTAATTATGCAGATGCGATATATACAAGTGCATGTACCAACAGAAGTCCTTAGAAATCGTACAACTTTTATCAAAATTCAAGGGTTAAGTTACAATGTCTATTCATTTTCATGATGACAGTGAATTGTGTATTTGTGATATTATACCTAGAACATTTAGTGTAAAAGAACATTGGTGTAAAAAATCATTGTGTCCATAGTTATTACGTGTGTGTGTGTGTGTAACGACCCGACTTTTCTGAATGGAATTTAGAAGTTTTGGGGTTCGAATTGAAAGACCCAAAAATTTCGATTCGAAATGATGAACCAGTCGTTATTAAATTTTATGGGCTAAAAGTGCAAATAAATTCAACACTTAAACAATAAAAGAAATCAGACGTGAACTATAAAGAGCGCGGAAATTCTACACATCTGAATAATAATGTCATACGCGGAAATGGGAGAGATCTGATAATGTCATAAGTGAAAATTTCAAGCATGAAGTCTGTACAGATTTCTACAAAACAATCGAACTAGAAATCTGATTCAAACAAAATACTAAAACTAAGGTTTCTGTACAACAAAATCTGAAACAGAAAGGAGCAATGAAATCTGGTGTCCACGATAGCATGCATGAATCAGTTCTGAAAACATTTACTTTAAACATCTCTAGAGCTGTGATTAAAATCACACTTGCGCTCTTCTTTAATTTTCTAAAATTATGCAACACTTAAACATTTGGTCCAATTCGTTTGATCAAACTCCTGATATCAGTATTAGCATAAAGCTCATGGTTGAAGGGGTATACAGATCCATCAATCCGTAATCCTGATCCTTCCTATTTGAAAGGGCACACGGTTCGTCAGCCATGCACTCACCCTTCCTCTGGGGACCATCTTCGTTGTCATAACTTAAAACATTCATAAACATAATCTTTCTGCTCTTTCTTTTCTTTTGTAAATCTGCTTTCCTTTTCTCTTAGTACGATTTACTGGTTTTTGTTTGTTAAATGATGTTCTGGAACTGTATAAGGATTCTCTGAAATGCTTGCGAAGATGAAAACTGAATAAAAATACTACTTGAATCTGTCAATTGAATCGGATAATTCTTTCGAATTGAAGCGGAAATGAAAAAGAAAATTCAAATATGTGCTTCCTGTATCAATTCAATTGAAGACATATTGAAGGAATAAAGGATGAAATCTGAATTGGACATAAGTGTCTTAACAAAGAAGAAACAAATCAGATTTCTGCTGGTCAACCAGATGTCAACGCAACTTATACATGACGTCATCAGATGTTACCCAGCTAAACGAGTAAATTAATGTCACTGGTCAACTCAGAAGTCAACACAATTTTAAATGAAGTAGTTCAGATGTCATACAACTGGACCGATCAATTCAAGGAAAAGAAATTGAATTAATACGTTCAGATGTCAACGGTCAACGATAGAAATCTGACCACCTTCAGACGTCATATGACAATAGGGATCTGAACTTAACTTAACGCATAAACAGAACTCTTAGAAATCTGTTTATCGTAGAACTTCAGCGATGGTGTAAGAACCAGATCTTATACTTAGTCGCAAAAGCGAACACGACCAACGATGGTTTCCTGTGTCTGAAGGAATCAAAGCATTTCAAGAAATTTCTAGAATTCATCGAATAAGCTACTTGTAAGCTACTTCGAAGAGAAATCTTTAGAAAACTCAGGAATCTACTAGACGAACATGATCAAACCATTTTCTATAATATTTCTGGATCAAAATACAGTAAAACGCAACTTTCATAAAAACAGAGCATGAACTTTTGGTTTTTCTGAAGAACCGCCGTAGCCATCTTCCTTCTCTTTAAAATTGCATACAAACATGCAAAAACATAAATGAATATATGCTTTCACTAAGTGAGAAAGAAACAGAGTTTACTTGCCTGAATTCTTTAACACAACCGCAGTAGAAATCCAGCCAACCAATAACACTCCGATCGTCTCCTTCGAAAAACTTTAAAAGTCTTTTGTTCGGTTTCTTGAGAGAGAGCACCACTTAAAAGTAATTTGATTTGAAGATAATGATGCATGAAGCAGCTCCCATCCTATATATATATGATTTGTAAATTCCTAGAGAAGAAACGCATTTAAATCAATATGTCAAAATCTTCTAAAAGCGTACTCTGTTTTAAAATGAAAATGATGCACATGGAAACCAAACGATTTTAATTAAAAACAAAGGATTCGATTGGCTTGCAGTGATTAGCTAAACACCCGCTGAAGTTTGCATTTGAATTATCTTAATATCAACCTAAACCATAATAAAGGTTGATATATCGTAAACATGAAATATGAATTTAGCTTTTAAATGAGGAAGCTAAATAGTACAAAATCTGAAACTTGAAACTCAACCGAAATAAGGGTTGAATAAAAATAGCATAACAATGTAATCCCTCAAATCTCATAACTTTCTAATTGTGTACTATAAAAAGTCTGGGCGTTACAATCTACCTCCCTTAAAAGAATTTCGTCCCCGAAATTACTTACTTAAAGAGATTTGGGTAGCTTTTCTGCATATCAGATTCGACTTCCCACGTAGCTTCTCTTTCTGTGTGATTTTCCCACTGAATTTTTATCATAGGGATAGTTCTGTTTCTTAACTTACGATTTTCTTTCGCTAGAATCTGTTGTGGAACTTCTTCATAAGTCAAGTCTGACGACATTTGAATGGGTTTGTATCAGAGTACATGCAAAGGGTTCGCAATGTATTTTCTAAGTGCTGAAATATGAAACACGTCGTGCACAGTATACATCTGAGGAGGTAGCGCTAAACGATACGCTAATGTCCCAATTCTTTCTAAGATATGAAATGGTCCTAAAAATCTGGGACTTAGCTTTCCCTTTCTACCAAATATGATAACACCCTTCATTGGTGAAATCTTTAAGAACACATGATCTCCTACTTCAAAATTCAGATCTCTACGATGACTGTCTGCATAGCTTTTCTGCCTACTCTGAGCAGTCTTCATTTGATCACGTATTCTTTTAATTGCTTCAGCAGTCTGTGTGAGGATTGAGAAATTCGAATCGTGATTAATCAGTTTCGTAGGATTAGTCATGGGATTTTGAGTTGTCGAATTTCTCTAAGTGTTAGAAATCAGACGCAGCGCTAGTATAAGAAGCGGACGTAGCGAATTTTGGCGAAGTCTGTCAGCAGCAAGCTCCTGTAGCGAAAGTCAACACGGGTCAATAGTACTGTAGCTCGCGTCTGGTGAATTTTGGAAATCAGTAGAGATGACGTGAGCGTGACGTCTTGTGTTGCGTCTGGCAGTAGTTGCGCTTGTGATGGTTGCTGCTGGCAGCAGACGCGCAATTGTGAGAGTGATCGAGGAAGCGACACGTGTTTGGTTTGAAGAACCAGTCTCTGATGAGAAGCGACGTCGTTTGATTAAGTGGAAACGCTGCGTTTTGAGTATTGCGTCTAGTACCAGTAGAGAGAGATCTGTTGCATTGTTTAATCCAGTCGCGAGGTATCTGTTGACAGATAGGATGACGTAGGCCATGCGACTTTGTTTTGTTGGTTACGCTTGCGTCTGGGTTTTTTTAAGAGATATCTGTTGTCAGCTGGTGGAGCGCTACGGCGTCGTTTTGTTTAGTTGGAACGGTGTCGTTTTGGATATTCCCTGAGAATGCAACGACTGGTTGTTGCGTCTGGGTTTTTTGTGGGAAACAACTGGTTTCTATTGACAGATATCTACTGTTCCCGTCGTCTGGTTATTTTGCGAACAGCAGCTGTTGGATTTAAGGATTATATATAGAAGTGTTGATTGACACTTAGAATTATTTTGAACCCTATATTTCTTATCTTTATCTTAAACCCTCGTTAGCTACTGTTCACCGTGACTTAATTCCCGCCGATTGTCACCATTCTCCACCGATGATTTGAGCGATTTTGGTGGCGCTAGAATCCCTGTGACTTGCTCTTTCGATTGTTACCCATTTGAAGCTGTGGAATGACCTTGGAGAAGATCTTGAAGCTGCTGATTTCTTCGTACAGTGTAACCCGATAGTTATTCCGCTAGTTCCAGCTATTCGGTAAGAATAAGCTTAGTATTAGATTCTAGTACTTTGTTTAGATTTAGAACCGGAGATTAGGTTCTTGACCGTAGGAATTTCTACTGAGAAGTTCTGATTCGAACTAGACATGAGTTGATTGTTGAGTTTCCTTAACAGATTTGAGGTTCTGGACAGCTTCTGCCATGGTTGAGGATATCAGGTGAAAGCTGGTTTGCACTGTTGGTATTGCCGTTCCTTTGAAATTCTGCTGAGGTAGAATTCAGTCGTTGAAGGTACGAATTGAGCAGTTCGTAACAGCTTTGAGCATGGCTATAATTCGGGTTATGAATTGCTGTTATGTGTTTACGTGAGGCAAGCATGATGAATTGATTGATTATATGTCTTGTTTCATGTACTGTGACTTGTATGCATTCGAATTGAATAGTATGCATTTTGAATTGAATATTGATTGGCATACATGCATACATCTTGAGCCTGATTGACAGATTGATTGATGACCCGATTGAAAGCCACGTTGTGACTGGCCGACTGATGAGTTGTGCCTGAAACTTCCAACGCTATCATCGGAGTGGTGACTACCGGATTCGAGTGTCTACCACCGAGCTGTGATGAGCTGACGGGCTCTGAAGATCACGGACCGATGATTTTCCCGCTTGATACACCGTGCGGGTATAGAGGATGATTGAGTTGATCGCCAGTTGATACACTGGTCTAGCTATCCGACCCTTGATAGCCCTCCTTCATTTCATAACATCGATTATGGCATGTTGCATGATTGGATGTTTTGATAGCTCTTCGTACTGAGGCTTGACCTCGTATTTGTTTTCCTGCTTTGTGTTGTTTGGATCTGTGTTACCCATTTGCAGGATCTTCAGGTAACCAAGCTGGACAGAGTGGAGGTTCAGCTGGTCGATCCCCGTTTTCTTGAGTCCCAATCTATTTATGATATGTATTGAATCGGGGAATGCCCTGTGTTTGATTGTATTTGGGGATCTATATTTTGAATTGAATATTGTTGTTACCTGATTGTTGAAGTTTGAGTTAACTCTTATTTTGATTATGAATATTTTGACTGATGTTTTAAGTTCAGGCCCAGTTATATTTCGAAAAATTTTTAAGCCCGATTTTACGCTTTCGTGATTATGTGCTTAATTGTGCTATTATCTTTGAATGATTAGCACGGGGACTGATATTTTTGGTATCAGAGCTTAAACTGGGATAATCTCGATTTCTTTTGATCACACTCGAGTCTAGGCACAGAGTTTTGATTTGATTTTGATTGGCTCTGTGACTTATATGATCTTTTATCTGTCTATGTGATATATCTATCTTCTGTGAGATCTTACCTCTAGAATTGTTTAGATGCCGCTGAGAAGAGGAAGAGGTAGGACAACTATACGTACTGTGGAGGAGTCTAGGGCAGGTACTGATGATGATGTTCATCAGGTTGAGGATGTTACTAGACAGATAGGCGAGATGGAGTTGGTCCTAGCTAGATTTCAGCGGACGAACCCTCCGACGTTTTCTGCAGCAGAGGTGCGTGATGGCTGAGGCTGGTTAGTAATGCAGATGGAGGAGTTGTTCGATACTCTGGAGTACGCTCCCGAGAAGAGACTGAAGCTGGCGGTGCTGCAGCTGAGAGACAATGCGCAGCACTGGTGGAGGGGTACTTCTCGTATCCTTCGTGATAATTTGGCTGTGATCACCTGGGAGAGCTTCTGTGAGGCGTTCAGACAGGAGTATACCCCGGATTCTTTTTATAACAGTCGGGAGCGGGAGTTCGATAATCTGAGTCAGGGCAGCATGCGAGTGGCTGAGTATGCCCGACAGTTTTCTGCACTTTTGGTCTATGTGCCACACGTAGCCAACCAAGAGAGAACGAAGAGGAACAAATTTCCGAAAGGCTTGGGGCCTGATTTGTACCGGATGGTTTTGTCTGCGTCACCTGCGACCTATATTGATGTAGTGAACCGAGCGCTGGATATTGAGGAGAGTTTGATGGAGGTTGAGGCTCCTGTGCTTCGATTTGATGAACATGTTTTGGTGTCCAATCTGATTGTTTTGGGATTAGAGATTTTGATTGCATCTTGGGAATTGATGTATTGTCTAGCTATAAGGATACTGTTGACTGTTTTCATGGTGTGGTGAGATTTTGCCCTAATTGGGTGAGAAGTGGGAGTTCTACGGTGCTGATTCACGCTTGAAGATTCCACTAGTGTCCGCCATGGAGATGTTTAGCCTGCTATCGCTGGATAACGCGGGATTTATGATTTACGGGCTGGACGTTTCCCAAGAGCAGCGATTGGAGTTGAGCGATATTCGATCGTACGAGAGTTTCCCGACGTGTTTCCAGATGAGATTCCTATATTCGCTCCACGACGTGAGATCGATTTCAGCATCGAGCTGGTGCCCAGTACCGCCCCGATTTCTAGAGCTCCGTATCGGTTGGCGCCCGTAGAGTTGAAAGAGCTGAAGGATCAGTTGAGAGATATCTTGGAGAAAGGCTTCATCAGACCGAGTATGTCGCCTTGGGGAGCTCCGATTCTTTTCGTGAAGAAGGGATGGATCTATGAGGATGTGCGTGGATTTCCGACAGTTGAATAAATCGACGGTAAAGAACAAGTATCCTTTGCCAAGGATTGATGACTTGTTCGATCAGTTGCAGGGATCGGTCGTTTACTCAAAGATTGATTTCCGCTCTGGTTATCACCAGTTGCGGATTAGAGACGCTGACGTGGCGAAGACAGCTTTCCGGACTTGATATGGGCATTATGAGTTTCTGGTCATGCCGTTTGGGTTGACGAATGCCCCAGCTGTGTTCATGGATTTGATGAATCGCGTCTTTAGTGAGTACATCGATCGATTCGTGATGGTCTTCATAGATGACATCCTAGTGTACTCGAGGAGCATGAGAGAGCATAAGGAGCATCTCAGATTGGTGTTGCAGAGGTTGAGAGACTCGCAGTTATATGCCAAGTTCGGCATGTGTGAATTCTGGCTTGATAGGATTATCTTTTTGGGTCATGTGATTTCGGCGCAAGGGATTTCGATGGATCCAAATAAGGTCCAAGCAGTTCTTAACTGGGAGAGACCCAGGAACGTTTCCGAGATCCGTAGCTTTTTGGGATTGGCTGGCTATTACAGGCTTTTTATCGAGAAGTTCTCTTCGATAGCCAAGCCTTTGACTCAGTTGACTCAGAAGGATAAGAAGTTTGTTTGGACTGACGAGTGCGAGTTCAGTTTTCAGATGTTGAATGAGAAGTTGACCTGTTTTGGCTCTACCGTCTGGATCCGGAGGATTTGTAGTGTGCTCCGACGCTTCTCTCAATGGTTTAGGATGTGTGCTGATGCAGAATGGGTACGTGATTGCTTATGCGTCTCGACAGTTGAAGCCTCACGAGACGAGGTACCCTGTTCATGATTTGGAGTTGGCTGCGATAGTTTGGCGACATTATCTGTATGGTGAAGAATTTGTGGTGTACACCGACCACAAGAGCCTGAAATATATCTTCATCACTTCCCGATTTTGGAAGAGCTTGCAGGCAGCGATGAGTTCGAGATTGGCTATGAGTACAGCCTATCACCCACAGATAGATGGTCAGTCTGAGCGGGCCATTCAGACTTTAGAGGATATGCTGCGTGCAGTAGTGATGGATTTCAGTGGTGGCTGGCAGGATTCTTTGTCGTTGGTTGAGTTTTCATATAATTACAGCTACCAGGTGACTATCGGGATGGCTCCATTTGAAGCTTTGTATGGTCGGAAATGCAGATCTCCGATTTGTTGGGAAGAAGTTGGTGAGAGACAGCTTTCTACCCGTGAGTTTGTGCAGCATATGAAAGACCAGATAGACTTGATTCGAAGTAGAATGAAGGCTGCACAAGATAGATTTACCAACTATGCTAACCGAAGACGTCGACCGTTAGAGTTTGGGGTTGGCGATCGAGTATTTCTCAAAGTTTCTCCGTTCAAAAGCGTGCTGCGCTTCAGATTTAAAGGCAAATTATCTCCTAGATTCGTTGGTCTCTTTGAGATTGTTGAGCGTATTGGACTGTTGGCTTATCGATTGAGACTGCCTGATGAGTTGGCAGCGATGCATGATGTCTTTCATGTGTCAATGTTGAGGAAATATGAGCCAGATCCTTTCCATGTGTTGAGAACCGACGAAGTCGAGCTGGATTCTGCCTTGAGCTATGTTGAATACCCAGTGCAGATTTTGGATCGGAAGGAGAAGCAGTTGAGGAATAAGTAGTTCAGTTGGTGATGGTCCAATGGAGCAAGCATGGAAGAGAAGAAGCAACTTGGGAACCAGAAGAAAAGATGCAGCGTGAGTGGCCGCATCTGTTTGAGTAGATTGTTGTTTTAGATTTCGGTTTCTAGGTGTGTTTCCCTAGTTGTTGGTTGTTATTTGTCCAGTTATCTTGAACTCTTGGACATGTATCAGATGAATTTCTGTTTTGCTTTCTGTTGTTGTAACGAATTGATTGAATTTTCCCTGAGTTTGCCTTTGATTTCGAGGACGAAATCTCTTAAGGTGGGGAGAATGTGAGGATTGAGAAATTCGAATCGTGATTAATCAGTTTCGTAGGATTAGTCATGGGATTTTGAGTTGTCGAATTTCTCTAAGTGTTAGAAATCAGACGCATCCCTAGTATAAGAAGCAGACGTAGCTAATTTTGGCGAAGTCTGTCAGCAGCAAGCTCCTGTAGAGGAAGTCAACGTGGGTCAATAGTACTGTAGCTCGCGTCTGGTGAATTTTGGAAATCAGTAGAGATGACGTGAGCGTTACGTCTTGTGTTGCGTCTGGCAGTAGTTGCGCTTGTGATGGTTGCTGTTGGCAGCAGGCGCGCAATTTTGAGAGTGATCGAGGAAGCGACACGTGTTTGGTTTGAAGAACCAGTCGCTGATGAGAAGCGACGTCGTTTGATTAAGTGGAAACGCTTCGTTTTGAGTATTACGTCTGGTACCAATAGCGAGGGATCTGTTGCATTGTTTAATCCAGTCGCGAGGTATCTGTTGACAGATAGGATGACGTAGGCCATGCGACGTCGTTTTGTTGGTTACGCTTGTGTCTGGGTTGTTTTAAGAGATATCTGTTGTCAGCTGGTGGAGCGCTACGGCGTCGTTTTGTTTAGTTGGAACGGTGTCGTTTTGGATGTTCACTGAGAATGCAACGACTGGTTGTTGCGTCTGGTTTTGTTGTGGGCAACGACTGGTTTCTATTGATAGATATCTACTGTTCCCGTCGTCTGGTTATTTTGCGAACAGCATTCCAGTCGCGAGGTATCTGTTGACAGATAGGATGACGTAGGCCATGCGACGTCGTTTTGTTGGTTACGCTTGTGTCTGGGTTGTTTTAAGAGATATCTGTTGTCAGCTGGTGGAGCGCTACGGCGTCGTTTTGTTTAGTTGGAACGGTGTCGTTTTGGATGTTCACTGAGAATGCAACGACTGGTTGTTGCGTCTGGTTTTGTTGTGGGCAACGACTGGTTTCTATTGATAGATATCTACTGTTCCCGTCGTCTGGTTATTTTGCGAACAGCATCTGTTGGATTTAAGGGTTATATATAGAAGTGTTGATTGACACTTAGAATTATTTTGAACCCGTTATTTCTTATCTTTATCTTCAACCCTCGTTAGCTACTGTTCACCGTGACTTAATTCCCGCCGATTGTCACCGTTCTCCGCCGATGATTTGAGCGATTTTGGTGTCGCTAGAATCCCTGTAACTTGCTCTTTCTATTGTTACCCATTTGAAGCTGTGGAACAACCTTGGAGAAGATCGCGAAGCTGCTGATTTCTTCGTACAGTGGAACCCGATAGTTATTCCGCTAGTTCCAGCTGTTGGGTAAGAAATTCCTACCGTTCTAAGCTTAGTATTAGATGCTAGTACTTTGTTTAGAAGTAGAACCGGAGATTAGGTTCTTGACCGTAGGAATTGCTACTGAGAAGTTCTGATTCGAACTAGACATGAGTTGATTGTTGAGTTTCCTTAATAGATTTGAGGTTCTGGACAGCTTCTGCCGTGGTTGAGGATATCAGGTGAAAGCTGGTTTGCACTGTTGGTATTGCCATGCCTTTGAAATTCTGTTGAGGTGGAATTCAGTCGTTGAAGGTACGAATTGAGCAGTTCGTAACAGCTTTGAGCATGGCTATAATTCGGGTTATGAATTGCTGTTATGTGTTTACGTGAGGCAAGCATGATGAATTGATTGATTATATGTCTTGTTTCATGTACTGTGACTTGTATGCATTCAAATTGAATAGTATGCATTTTGAATTGAATATTGATTGGCATACATGCATACATCTTGATCCTGATTGACAGATTGATTTATGACCCGATTGAAATCCACGTTGTGACTGGCCGACTGATGAGTTGTTCCTGAAAAGTCCAACGCTATCATCGGAGTGGTGACTACCGGATTCGAGTGTCTACCACCGAGCTGTGATGAGCTGACGGGCTCCGAAGATCACGGACCGATGATTTGCCCGGATGATACACCGTGCGGGTATAGAGGCTGATTGAGTTGATCGCCAGTTGATACACTGGTCTAGCTATCCGATCCTTGATAGCCCTCATGCATTTCATAACATCGATTATGGCATGTTGCATGATTAGCTGTTTTGATAGCTCTTCGTACTGAGGCTTGACCTCGTATTTTTTTTCCTGCTTTGTGAGGTTTGGGTCTGTGTTACCCATTTGCAGGATCTTCAGGTAACCAAGCTGGACAGAGTGGAGGTTCAGCTGGTCGATCCCCGTTTTCTTGAGTCCCAGTCTATTTATGATATGTATTTAACCGTGGAATGCCCTATGTTTTATTGTATTTGGGGATCTGTATTTTGAATTGAATATTGTTGTTACCTGATTGTTGGAGTTTGAGTTAACTCTTAGTTTGATTATGAATATTTTGAATGATGTTTTAAGTTCAGGCCCAGTTCTATTTCGAAAAATTTTTAAACCCGATTTTACGCTTCCGTGATTATGTGCTTAATTGTGCCATTATCTTTGAGTGATTAGCACGGGGCCTGACAGTCTGTTCTACAATATCAGGTCCTATATCAGTTCTTTCACCTACATCATCCCAAAGAATTGGCGAACGACATCTTCTGCCATACAGAGCTTCGTATGGTGCCATTTCTATCGAAGCTTGGTAACTATTGTTATAGGTGAATTCCATTAATGGAAATTTAGAATCCCAACTATCTGAGAAGTCAAGAATACTAGCCCGTAACAGATCCTCCAGTATTTGGATTACTCTTTCTGATTGTCCATCGGTCTGTGGATGGAACGATGTACTGAAGGTTAATTTCATTCCTAAGGCTTGGTGTAGGCTTTTCCAGAATCTCGAAGTAAATCTGGGATCTCTATCTGATACCATAGAACTTGGAATTCCGTGAAGTCTGACTATTTCCTTAATGTACAATTCTGCATATTTACTCAAATCGTATGTTGTTTTAACGGGTAGGAAATGTGCAGACTTAGTTAATCTATCAATGATAACCCAAATTGCGTTATATCCTTGAACTGTTCTGGGTAATCCTACAACGAAATCCATCGCTATATTGTCCCATTTCCATATGGGTATAGGAAGTGGTTTCAACATTCCAGCAGGTCTCTGGTGTTCTGCTTTAACTTGCTGGCATGTTAAACATTCAGCGACGAATATACAGATGTCACGCTTCATCCCTGGCCACCAAAACAGAGCTTGCAAATCCTTAAACATCTTTGTTCCTCCTGGGTGAATTGAATACGGTGAGTTATGGGCTTCATTCATAATCTCATTGTGCAAATTATATGTGCGCGGTACCCACAACCGACCTTGATATTTCACAATTCCTTCATCCACTGTATACAAATTTGCTCCTCTGTTTTCGTCTTGTTTCTTCCATTTCTGAAGTTGATCGTCCTTCGCCTGACCCTCTTTAATCCTATCCTTTATCGTTGATTGGATCATAAGTACTGACAACTTAGCAGCATTTTCCTTTTTAACTATCCCCAGTTCAAATCTGTTGATCTCTAACGCTAGTGGGATCTGAACTGAGATCTGCGCTAACCCCACGTTTCTTCTACTTAACGCATCTGATACTACGTTAGCTTTACCGGGGTGATAGCTGATTACACAGTCATAATCTTTAACCAGGTCAAGCCATCTCCTTTGTCTCATGTTTAGCTCTTTCTGGGTAAAGAAATACTTAAGGCTTTTATGGTCTGTAAAAATCTCGCATTTCTCCCCATAAAGATAGTGTCTCCAGATCTTTAATGCGAAAACCACTGCTGCTAATTCTAGATCATGTGTAGGATAATTCTTCTCGTGAATCTTCAGCTGTCTAGAAGCGTAAGCGATCACCTTTCTTTCTTGCATCAAAATAGGTCCTAACCCTGTCTTTGATGCATCCGTATAAATCACAAAATTCCCTTTCTCTGATGGTAACGTTAGAAGAGGGGCTTCGATTAACGCAAGTTTTAATTTCTCAAAGCTGGACTGACATTCTATAGTCCAATCATACTTAACATTTTTCTTAGTCAATGCTGTTAAAGGAACAGAAATCTTCGAAAATCCCTCTATAAACCTTCGATAATAGCCTGCAAGTCCTAAGAAACTACGGATTTCTGTTACACTCTTAGGTACAGGCCAATACCGAATAGATTCTACCTTAGAAGGATCTACTTCTATTCCATTCTTCGAAATAATATGACCCAAAAATACAACTTTTTCGATCCAGAACTCACATTTGCTAAACTCAGTAAATAACTGTCTATATCTTAAAATCTGCAAGATTTCTTTAAGGTGTTCTTCGTGTTCACTACTGTTCTTCGAATAAATAAGTATATCATCTATGAATACGATGACAAATCTGTCTAGAAAAGGTTGGAATACTCTATTCATGAAGTCCATAAAAACTGATGGCGCATTAGTTACTCCAAAGGGCATAACTAAAAATTCATAATGGCCATATCTGGTCCTAAAAGCTGTTTTGTATACGTCTGTTTCTTTTACTCGAAGCTGATGATATCCAGACCTTAGGTCTATCTTTGAAAACACTGTAGCTCCTCGTAGATGATCGAATAAATCATCTATCCTAGGGAGAGGATACTTATCTTTAATCGTTAATTTATTCAGTTCTCTATAATCAATACACAAGCGCATACTACCATCCTTCTTCTTCACGAACAGCGCTGGTGCTCCCCATGGCGAAGTGCTGGGTCTGATAAAACCTTTATCCAATAAATCTTGGATCTTCTCTTTCAGCTCTTTCATTTCCTTAGGAGCAAGTCTGTACGGAGGTTTAGAAATTGGAGCGGCTTCTGGCACTAAATCGATAGTGAATTCTAATTCCCGATTTGTGGGTAAGCCTGAGACATCTGCTGGGAAGACATCTGGAAATTCCTTTACAATTTCTACGTCCTCAAATCTGATTTTCTTTTCTGGTTCTATCGATAAAGTGCTTATCAAGAATCCCTGACATCCATTTCTTAAATAACGTTGAGCTTTCAAAGCTGATACTAGCTTAGGAATACTATCATATCTGTCAGCCTTGAACACAAATGAACTCCCGTCAGGCATCCTAATTTCAACAGATCTCTGTTTAAAATTTATGACAGTTTCATACTTTGTTAACCAATCTATTCCCAATATCAAGTCAAACTCAAGTATCGGCAATACTATTAAATCTGCAAAAACAATATTCCCTTGCAACTTAAGTTCTATATTTCGAACAGCAAGGTTGGTTACTATACTATCTCCCGAAGGAATCTGAACACAATATCCTACTTCTACTTCTTCTGGTTTAATAGGCAATTTCTTAGAAAATTTATCTGACACAAACGAGAGTTGCACCAGAATCTAAAAATGCTACTGTAGACATGTTGGCGACGGAGATCTTACCTGTCACCATGGTGGCATCTGTTGGAGCTTCTTCAGCGGTCATCACATATGCCCTACTGGTGATGAGTTGCTGCTTCTGGGAACAATGCCTTGACATATGGCCTGGCTTGCCACAGGTATAACACACGTTCTGGCCAAAACGACACTGGCCCGCGTGATTCTTCTTACAAGTAGGACAAGGAGGCCTATTCCCATTATTTGGCACAACAGATATAGGTTGAGCAGCAATCGGCCCTTTCCCTTGCGACCCTTGCTGATTGCTGTTTTGTTTCTTGAACTTTCTTCGATCATTTTGCTGGAAGACTTGTCTCTTTAACTGCCTCTCATCATCGATTGCTTTCCAGTCTTGTTCTGCCCGCAGAGCTTTATTCATAGCCGCTCTGTAATCCATGGGTTCTGCCAATCTAACATCATGTTTAATCATGGGCTTCAACCCGTTGATGAAATGGCAAAGCTTGGCATCCGTATTTGTCCCAATCAGTGGAACAAAGTAACATCCCCTCTCGAATTTGTGGATATACTCCCGCATCGCCATCCCTTCTTGCTTAAGAGTTAAAAACTCACTCTGCAACTGTTCTCTCACATCTACAGTAAAATATTGCTCAAAGAAAACCCTTTTAAATTCTTCCCAGGTGTGTCTGGCCTCGTGCTCATATCAGAGATAAAACATAAAAGCACATGCGGAAGCTACTAAAAAGCGGGTAAAATTTTCGCTTTTGGCCTGACGATTAAGAACAATATAATTTAAAATAGTGCGATACTCAAAATAAATATCACAGTTTTCAAAATCAACGAAACAACAAATGGCTACACACCATTTCAATACAGTACAGCATACATGCACAAGTATCAGACTCCAACCACAGGCTACAACAACGAAGCTCTGGGCATCCCCTGGCTAACAATACTGATACATAAATATGCTATACGCTACTGGGATACTCTAACCACCTCCTGGGGCACCGCCAGCTGGGTTAAAACCACGACCAGCTGTAAAACCTGGATTTCCTGAAAAAAACACAAACAAGGAACACGACCAAGCCCTAGAGGGACATGGGGTCAAACCCCAGTACGGAGAGCAACTGAAACAGCTAAAGGAAATGCATAAGATAAAATGCAGATGCTATGCATGAGACACCGGATAACAGCTGAAGGCTACAACCAACAAGGGAGCCGGAGAACTCAAACTAGCTCCACAAGATCAGCAACAAATCAGTGGCCACGGGGTGTGTTCAAAGTGTGGTAATGAGCCACTCGCCTTGACACTACACCCAAATACCAGATGCATCAAACAACTCAACCTGCCGTTGCCTCGCCCATGAACTGTGGTAGTTAACCACTCGGCGCATGGTGGCTAACAAAACCCAGCAGGGAGATGAGAGTGCGGTATTGCCGCTCGTCCTCGCATCCTAGTAAGAAACAACAGCAATAAAATAGGATACAAAGCAATGGCTGCAACAGAAATATGAATGCAATATGGGAAATGCGTGTATGCATAAACATAGCAGCTAAAATCAACAGCAATCACATATGCACACATCGACATCCACGGCAATGCACCAGCAGCCATCTAACATTAAATCTCATGCCAATTCCCAGCTACATAAAGCTCAGATCCGTACCTTAAATTCCTGAGATACAACTAGAAAGAAGATTGCTTCAACGAATAGTCCGAGCGACACACAGATCTGTCACCTGCTAGTCAATACAAACAACTGCTCAAGGACTACATCTCAGAAATACCAACGGCTGGGAGTTATCAACTCCACCAGCGCTAATTCTACCTTTATACACTACGAAAAGCTCTAACAAAGCTTAAAAAGGTAGAAACTTTACTTACCCCAACAAGCTAGGATAGGATGCTAAAAAACTAAACAAAGGAGATGTCTCTGCGATCCTCTTCCAGCTCCTCGGCTGCCTAAGAGAAGGGTAAGAAACGAAGCGCCTTAACGAGAGGAGTCCAGCGCTATCTCAAACGTAACAAACGATGGCCGGAATCGACGGGAATTCGCCGGAGAAACTCACGGTGAACAGTGTTCTAGGGTTCGAGAAACAAAGGTCGACAATCGAGAGAATATTTCACTAAGTATGGGATCTGGTAATCGATCAAAGACCAAGTATTCAATTATATAAACTTCTCAACAACTGCCAGCAGATCCCACCGACAAAACTAGTCGACTCGCTGAAAAATACAACCAGCAGATGCAAAGCAAACCAACTGCTGAATTCTCAAATAACACTAAGCAAAACAGTGTCGCAGCGACTTAACTAAACGACGTCGCACAGCTTACGTCATCCTATCTGACAACAGCTGGTCACCCAAAACCAGCGACTGGATTTCTCAACAGCGCAACAGATCCCTACGACTGGTTCCAGACGCAACACTCAAAACGCAGCGTTTCAACTAATCTAAACGGCATCCCTTAACCACGTCAGCAAATCTGTTGAACTAACACATGCAACGACTGATCGCTACTAGGAGCAAACACACCAGCTGCTGACTTCTTAGTGCTAATCAAAACGACGTCGCCTCTACTAATCCAAACGACGTCGTATTGCACTTCGCTACAGGAGCTTGCTGCTAACAGATATCACCCAGTCGATGCTTCACAAAACGTCACCGTTTCAAAGTCCCTTAGCGCTCTCTGCTGAATCCACGTAAGCGTTGCTGCTGGCAGATCCTACACAACGCCTAAAATACTATCTGCTAGCAGACTTTGCCAACGACTGGTCACTCACGCCAAAACGATGGCGTTTGATCTCCCGCGTTACTAATACATGCTACGACTGGTTTTCACCAAATCGACCAGCTTTCACCACGAAACCAGCTTTCACCCAAAAATCTCAAAAATAGAAAACTTCCGGAATTGCTTAAAATGTGAAATCTGACCCGAAAATGCAATCCAAATCCTCAAACAAAAATCTGAATCACCAGAAATCCTTAAAAACCGATTAATTCAACAATTAATCTTATACAATCCAGGTCTCACATTTCTCCCCCGCTAAAAAGGATTTCGTCCCCGAAATCATAACAACAAACTCTGGAACACAAAACAGCAGCAAAATACAAAACAGGAACTCGCCTAACACAAGGCCAAGAGTTCAAGATAACTGAGCAAACAATTAACAACAACTAGGGTAGAAATACAACCAAAAGCTACAAACTACTGAAATTTAGCTCAACAGCTACTCAAACAGATGCGGACACTCGCGCTGCATCTTTTCTTCCAGCTCCCAAGTAGCTTCTTCCCTACCATGTTTGCTCCACTGCACCATTAACAACGGAATGATCTTATTCCTCAACTGTTTCTATTTTCTGCCAAGGATCTGCAAGGGATACTCTTGATAGCTCAACATCTGATCTCGCTCAACCTCGTCAGTTCTAAGAACATGAAACAGATCTGGCTCATACTTCCTCAACATGAAAACATGAAAGACATCATGTAGAGAAGACAATTCTGGAGACAACAACAGCCGATATGCTAAAGAGCCAATCATCTCAACGATTTCGTACGGTCCGACGTAACGAGGGGCTAACTTTCTGTGAGACCTGGAATTGTAATTAAGAATTATCGTTGGAATGAATCGATAAATAGAGGTTCTGCTGGTTTAAGATCTCTATTTGAGTGTTTGAGTTGCATTTTCGGGTTCCATTTCGTGTGTTGAACAATTCTGGAGATTTTGTATTTTTCGCATATTTGAGGTATCTGCTGGATGACGTGTCAGCTGGTTTGGAGATCTAGCGACTGGTCGGTGGCAAAACCAGTCGAAGCATGTTTTAGCTCGAGATTATTGAAACGCTGTCGTTTGCGTGAAGTCTGGTTGCGTTTGTTGTGATCAGCAGATGCTTTAGCGTAGTTGCGTTGAGGGTTAAAACGACTGCGTTTAGATTAGTTGGCGCGACGTCGTTTGGATGTTACGTCTGGTACCAGCTGGTAGATCGCGTTTGAGTTCCTGCTGGTCGATCAGCAGATGTAGAGGTCAATGCAGGTCAACTTTCCTGTAGCTCGAAGAGTATGCGTCGTCGTTTCGTTGTTGCGACTGGGAGTCCAGCTGCGAGTGAGTTTGGACTCTATTACTTGCTGCTGGTATTTCGCGAGAGTTTGCGACTGGATGACGTCAGTGGAGCGACGTCGTTCGAATTAGTTGCAACTCTGCGTTTTGAGCTTGCGACTGAGAGAGAGAAAAACGTTGCGTTGTTTTGTCTTGCGACTGGATACCCAGCTGCTGGTTTAGTATGAGACGTCGTTTGAGTAAGTTGGTGCGACGCCGTTTTGAGAACCAGTCGTTAGTCATTTTAGCGATTGTTGTATAGATCAGCTGTTGGTTCTTGCGTCTGCTGGTTTGGGAAATTTGTTAGTGTCGACTGGTTTTGTCGGTGGACAATAATTGTTATTGATTCCCAGTCGTAGCAAGTGCTATTTATAGGAAGACTTGGTCTTTCAGCAGCAGCAGCAGGTAGCTCAGCAGCCTGGCCGTCAGAGGTTTCGACCCCACGGTCAGCAATTCAAGAAGAAGTCTGGTTCAGGGTCTTCTGGTTCTGGTAGTTCGAGTAGCAGCGGATCTTGGGCGGAGTTTTGTGGTTTTTGCGGTGGGAAGCATTCTTCCACGCAGTGTGTTGGTGTGCAGGGTTCCTGCAACCTTTGTGGTCAGTATGGGCATTTTGCGAGAGTGTGCCCGACAGCTGGAGCACAGCAGACCACGGCCCAGCCTCAGGGTCGTGGGGGTCAGTCTAGGGGCCGTTCGCAGCAGTTTCAGCAACCCCGTTTTGGTGAGGCTCTGTTTAGGCCGTTTCAGCAGCCTGGCCCTTCGCATTTTGGGCAGTCGTATCAACCTTTCTTTCCAGGACCTCAGCAGGCTCAGGTTAACGCCTTCACGAGAGAGCAGGCCGAGGAGACACCGGGCCGGGTGATTGGAGGTACATGTCTTGTCTTTGACTTTCCTGCTCGTGTGTTGTTTGACATCGGTGCTTCGCATTCGTTTATTTCCGATTCTTTTGTTGTTGAGCATGGTTTGTGTACCGTCCCTTTGCGTGATGTGTTTCTGTTTCTACCCCCGGTGGTGTAAGCCTGTGTTCGCAAGAGATTTTGTTGGATGGTGTGCTGCGGTTTGGTGAGCATGCCTTGTTAGCGAATTTGATCCATTTGATGCTTTGGGATTTCGATTGTATAGTTGGGATGGATGTGCTATCCAACTACAGGGCCTCTGTGGATTGCTTCCATGGGATTGTGCGCTTTAGGCCTTTGTCTGGCGAGAAGTGGAACTTCTACGGTCAGGACTCGAGATCGAAGATTCCGTTAGTCTCCGCGATGGAAATGTTTAGCTTGTTGTCCTTGGAGAATGCTGGCTTTATGATCTATGCTTTGGATGCGTCTTCTTCTTCTAGTGTTCAGCTTAGTGACGTTCCCGTGGTGCGACAATTCCCCGACGTGTTTCCGGAGGAGATTCCTGGTTTTCCTCCGAGGCGGGAGATTGACTTCAGCATAGAGTTGGTGCCAGGCACAGCTCCGATTTCTCATGCCCCGTATCGTCTAGCACCTGCGGAGTTGAGAGAACTCAAGGTTCAGTTAGATGACTTGCTGGAGAAGGGTTTTATCCGCCCTAGTATGTCACCGTGGGGAGCGCCCATTTTGTTTGTGAAGAAGAAGGATGGCTCAATGCGTATGTGCATTGATTTTCGTCAGTTGAATAAAGCCACTGTGAAGAATAAGTACCCGTTGCCGAGAATTGATGATCTGTTTGATCAGTTGCAAGGTTCTGCGGTGTATTCTAAGATTGATCTTCGTTCCGGGTACCATCAACTCAGAGTAAGGGACCAAGATGTCGCGAAGACTGTGTTTCGTACGAGGTACGGACATTTTGAGTTTTTGGTGATGCCGTTTGGGTTGACAAACGCGCCTGCAGTCTTCATGGATCTGATGAACCGTGTTTTCCGAGAGTTCATAGATCAGTTTGTGATTGTTTTTATTGACGACATCTTAGTTTACTCGAAGACTCCGAGGGAGCACAAGGAGCACTTGGAGATGGTTCTTTTGAGGTTGAGAGAGCAACAGTTGTATGCGAAGTTTTCCAAGTGCGAGTTTTGGTGGCAACGCGTTGTATTTATAGGCCATGTCATTTCAGCAGATGGCATTTCTGTGGATTTCGCATGTTGCTGGCCGGGAGAGGGACAAGAGCACCAGGTTTGTGGAGGGCTTGAATGGGGATATTTACCAGAGCGTTTTGACAAGCAAGCCCAAGTCTTATGCTGAGGCCGTGGATACTGCTATCCACATCGAGGAGGGCATGAAGAGCCGTAGTGCGCATAGGGCGCAGGTGGCGCAGGCGGTGCAGGGTGGTAGGTCCGCTGGTCAGGGAGCTCAGTCGTCCCAGAGTTCTCAGTCCGCGCATTTTCCTCAGCAGCAGCAGCAGCAGGTAGCTCAGCAGCCTGGCCGTCAGAGGTTTCGACCCCGCGGTCAGCAATTCAAGAAGAAGTCCGGTTCAGGGTCTTCTGGTTCTGGTAGTTCGAGTAGCAGCGGCTCTCGGGCGGAGTTTTGTGGTTTTTGCCGTGGGAAGCATTCTTCCACGCAGTGTGTTGGTGTGCAGGGTTCCTGCAACTTTTGTGGTCAGTATGGGCACTTTGCGAGAGTGTGTCCGACAGCTGGAGCACAGCAGACCACGGCCCAGCCTCAGGGTCGTGGGGGTCAGTCTAGGGGTCGTTCGCAGCAGTTTCAGCAACCCCGTTTTGGTGAGGCTCCATTTAGGCCGTTTCAGCAGCCTGGCCCTTCGCGTTTTGGGCAGTCGTCTCAACCTTTCTTTCCAGGACCTCAGCAGGCGCAGGTTAACGCTTTCACGAGAGAGCAGGCCGAGGAGACACCGAGCCGGGTGATTGGAGGTACATGTCTTGTCTTTGACTTTCCTGCTCGTGTGTTGTTTGACACCGG
>KV013971.1:0-11976 GCA_001598015.1 Dorcoceras hygrometricum
CTACCGCAATCAACCGAGAAGCGCCGGGTTCTTGAAACACCGGTTGGAGCCAGGCACAAGTGCCAGACAGGTAACTCGTTGAAACACCCTATGTATGATGATACATGTGTTTGTTATGATTACTCGTATTGATCGCATCCCGGTCAAATTTTTTGTTCTTCCGCTGCCTGCCGGGGTGCGGATCCGGATCAATCCCAACAAACTGATGGACGAACAGCAGGTGAAACTTGAAACCAACAGCTGGGTGGTTGTGTTTATCAAGGGGCCAACGTAATCCGTGTCTAGGATAATGTTGTTTATCTTTTGTAGGATCTGTATTAGATTAGTCGCAACGGTTGTATATTTACATAGAATAGCAGCTGGTTGTAAATCGCAATTGCAATGTTATATGATATACTCTGTTTTTCCGCAAACATGTTTCAGCAGTTGGCGCCGTTTTCAGTATTTAGTATTGTGTCTGTGTTCGGTTTGTGTTTCGAGTTTTCTTTCAAGTTATAGGAAATACAGCCTATAGCGAATTATCTTTTATCCCTTCTTTTATTCGAAAATTTTTATTCACCACATTCTCGTGATTCCCGTTGGTTCGGGCGTCACAACAGTACTTCAAGTCTTGAAGAATAAGCAGTTGTTTGCTAAATTCATCAAGTGTGACTTCTGGTTGGAGAAAGTAGCATTCTTATGTCATATTATATCTAAGGATGGATTAGAAGTTGACCCAGCCAAGGTAGAAGTTGTTCGTGACTGGCCAGTACCAAGATCTGTTTCAGAAATAAGGAGTTTCTTGGGATTAGCTGGATATTATAGACGATTTATCCAAGGATTTTCTATGATAGTTGTTCCCTTGACCTCCTTGACAAGAAAGCTGGTTAAGTATGAATGGACCCCAGAATGTCAAATCAGCTTTGACAAGTTGAAGCAAGCGCTGATAGAAGCCCCTGTGCTAATTATGCCGTCTGATCAAGGAAAGTTTGTCATCTATACAGATGCGTCAAAGATGGGTTTAGGTGCTGTACTGATGCAGGATCGAAGAGTGATTTCCTATGATTCCAGACAACTTAAGGATCATGAGAAGAATTATCCTACCCATGACTTAGAGTTGGCAGCTGTAGTGTGTGCCCTTAAGATTTGGAGACATTATCTCTACGGGGAGAAGTGTGAAATATTCACTAATCATAAGAGCCTCAAGTATTTCTTCACCCAGAATGAACTGAATATGAGGCATAGGATATGGTTAGAGCTGGTAAAGGATTAAGATTGCACGATCAGTTATCACCCAGGAAAAGCCAATGTGGTGGCAGATGACTTGAGTAGGAAATCTGTTGGATTAGCTCAGCTTTTGGTCCAGCGACCATTGGCGTATGATATTCAGAAGTCTGGAATAGAAGTAGTGCCCAGCGGTAGCGCTATGGTTTTCGCGGATCTCTCCATAAGGTCAAATATGATAGATCAGATTCGAGAGGGACAACCCAAAGATGAACAACTTCAGAAGTGGGTTAAACAAGATAGAGAGAGAGGCAGCAACCTCTATTTTTCATAAGAAGGAGTAGTCATATTTCATGGCAGGATCTGAGTGCCTCAGGTAGATATGCTGAGAACAGATCTCATGACAGAGGCCCATACTGTGAGACACGAAAGCTGATAAGATTAATTGAGTTAATTAATCGGGTTTTTATTGAGATCAGCTTTGCGTTGATGAGCTTGGAGAAGCTATCGAGTTCTGTTTGTCTTTAGAACAGTTCTGGAGAGTTAGAGTTGGCACGGAATCTGTTCAGTAGTTAGCGCGGGTCATCGCTGAATGTTGGCGCTCAGCAGTGGTGACGTCAGCAATAGTGGTTTTATTCAGCAGTCGTAGCAAGATCTGTTGTCGCTGAGCAGTAGAGAGCGCGCTAGCGTGTTTCAGCAGTGAGTAGTTCTACGTCATCGTTTGGATTAGTTGGAACGACAACGTTTTGGATTAGAGAAGAAGACTCAGTCGTGAGTTGCGTTAGCGTCAGCTGTGTGAGAGATCTGTTGTAGCGTTTCTAACAGATGTTGGTTAGTGTTCAGTAGTGAGTAGCGGGTGACGTGTCCAGTTGCGACAGTAGTTCTCTGCGACTTCGTTTGAGTTAGTAGAGATCTGTTCTGGCTTAGAGAGAGACCTGTTGCAAGGTTTGTTTGCGAGCGGAAATTCCAGTTGCGATAGATTAAGTGTGGTGGATACTGTTTCTTCAGATGTGAGAAGCTTTGGCCTACTTAAGAGAGGACTTGGTCTTCGAATTGAGTATCAATTTTCCATACTTAGAATATTTTCCCGATTGCCAAATCCTGTCGCGATACCCTAGCTACTATTCACCGAACCTTATCTTCTTCGATTGCCGACGGTAGGCAGCTCCGACGAGAGTAAGAGTGGTAGCGTTGGACCCTTCTTGCTGAGACGCTTCGTTTGGATATTGTTTTCGAACGTTTGCTTGAAGTTGGTGAGGTGTGAAAAGACATCTCCCTTGCGTAATCTGTTAGCATAAGCGTCGGATTTCACTCCTAGCTTGTTGGGGTGGTGGATCTGCGTCTTTGTGGCAATCTGCTTGTAGTAATTGTTGCACAGAGAATTGAGGTACAGATGTGAGCTTGTTTACAACTTACGATTGAGCATGGATTATGTGCTTGATGCCGTCTGATCAAGGAAAGTTTGTCATCTATACAGATGCGTCAAAGATGGGTTTAGGTGCTGTACTGATGCAGGATCGAAGAGTGATTTCCTATGATTCCAGACAACTTAAGGATCATGAGAAGAATTATCCTACCCATGACTTAGAGTTGGCAGCTGTAGTGTGTGCCCTTAAGATTTGGAGACATTATCTCTACGGGGAGAAGTGTGAAATATTCACTAATCATAAGAGCCTCAAGTATTTCTTCACCCAGAATGAACTGAATATGAGGCATAGGATATGGTTAGAGCTGGTAAAGGATTAAGATTGCACGATCAGTTATCACCCAGGAAAAGCCAATGTGGTGGCAGATGACTTGAGTAGGAAATCTGTTGGATTAGCTCAGCTTTTGGTCCAGCGACCATTGGCGTATGATATTCAGAAGTCTGGAATAGAAGTAGTGCCCAGCGGTAGCGCTATGGTTTTCGCGGATCTCTCCATAAGGTCAAATATGATAGATCAGATTCGAGAGGGACAACCCAAAGATGAACAACTTCAGAAGTGGGTTAAACAAGATAGAGAGAGAGGCAGCAACCTCTATTTTTCATAAGAAGGAGTAGTCATATTTCATGGCAGGATCTGAGTGCCTCAGGTAGATATGCTGAGAACAGATCTCATGACAGAGGCCCATACTGTGAGACACGAAAGCTGATAAGATTAATTGAGTTAATTAATCGGGTTTTTATTGAGATCAGCTTTGCGTTGATGAGCTTGGAGAAGCTATCGAGTTCTGTTTGTCTTTAGAACAGTTCTGGAGAGTTAGAGTTGGCACGGAATCTGTTCAGTAGTTAGCGCGGGTCATCGCTGAATGTTGGCGCTCAGCAGTGGTGACGTCAGCAATAGTGGTTTTATTCAGCAGTCGTAGCAAGATCTGTTGTCGCTGAGCAGTAGAGAGCGCGCTAGCGTGTTTCAGCAGTGAGTAGTTCTACGTCATCGTTTGGATTAGTTGGAACGACAACGTTTTGGATTAGAGAAGAAGACTCAGTCGTGAGTTGCGTTAGCGTCAGCTGTGTGAGAGATCTGTTGTAGCGTTTCTAACAGATGTTGGTTAGTGTTCAGTAGTGAGTAGCGGGTGACGTGTCCAGTTGCGACAGTAGTTCTCTGCGACTTCGTTTGAGTTAGTAGAGATCTGTTCTGGCTTAGAGAGAGACCTGTTGCAAGGTTTGTTTGCGAGCGGAAATTCCAGTTGCGATAGATTAAGTGTGGTGGATACTGTTTCTTCAGATGTGAGAAGCTTTGGCCTACTTAAGAGAGGACTTGGTCTTCGAATTGAGTATCAATTTTCCATACTTAGAATATTTTCCCGATTGCCAAATCCTGTCGCGATACCCTAGCTACTATTCACCGAACCTTATCTTCTTCGATTGCCGACGGTAGGCAGCTCCGACGAGAGTAAGAGTGGTAGCGTTGGACCCTTCTTGCTGAGACGCTTCGTTTGGATATTGTTTTCGAACGTTTGCTTGAAGTTGGTGAGGTGTGAAAAGACATCTCCCTTGCGTAATCTGTTAGCATAAGCGTCGGATTTCACTCCTAGCTTGTTGGGGTGGTGGATCTGCGTCTTTGTGGCAATCTGCTTGTAGTAATTGTTGCACAGAGAATTGAGGTACAGATGTGAGCTTGTTTACAACTTACGATTGAGCATGGATTATGTGCTTGGCTGTGTATGTTGTTAGCTGCTATGAGCGGAGTGGGTAGCTCCAACATCTCATGAGTGAGCAACAGCAGGTGGAGTTGGTTGTTGGCATCCGGTACGGTGTATTGGAGACGAGTGGGTAGCTCCCATATGCTCAGTACACCATCTCGTGGCCACTAATGATTGTTTTCTTTTGATCAGATCTTGCTGTTGAGCCGTTGTTGAGATCCTTTGGCTCCCTGCTTTCGGTTGTAGCATTGATCCCTTGCATAGCATTTGCATATTTATCTGTTGTTTTCCTTATGCTGTTTATGCTGCTCTCCGTACTGGGGTTTGACCCCGATGTCCCCCTGGGGCTTGGGTATTGTTTCCTGTATGTGTTTCCAGGTTTCCCAGGTTTCTCTGCTGCTCATGGATTTGATCCAGCTGGAGGTGCCCCAGGAGGTGGATAGAGTGTCCCAGTTAGCGTATAGCATATATGTACTAGTACTGTTAGCCGGGGAATGCCCTGTGCTTGTGGGATTGTGTTATCCGTTGTAGTACTGGTATTTGTATTTGTTTAGATGTTGTTCTGTTGTATTATGTGTTTGTAAACTGGGATATTTTAAGTATGATTGTATTTTAAATTATATGTTTTAAACCGTCAGGCCTAAAGCGAAAATTTTAAGCCACTTTTTGTATGCTTCCGCTATGTTTGCGTGGTTTAACTCTGAGTAGAGCACGAGGCCTGACACATACAGCCCCATATTCAGTACATCCAGGGAGTACTAAAATGTACAAGGACCTCCAGAAATTGTATTGGTGGCCAATAATGAAGCGAGACATTGCCAGATTTGTCCCTAAATGTTTGACTTGTCAATTGGTGAAAGCTGAACACCAAAGACCAGCAGGATTATTGAAGCCACTGCCTATTCCAGAATGGAAGTGGGAGTGTATAGCGATGGACTTTGTAGTTGGTCTACCCAAGACTGTTCAAGGATATAACTCTATTTGGGTTATAATAGATAGACTCACTAAGTCTGCTCACTTCATACCAGTTAAGACAACCTAGGATGTGAGTAGATATGCAGATTTGTATGTAAGGGAAATAGTGAGGCTACATGGTGTTCCAGTTTCCATAGTATCGAATAGAGATCCGAAGTTTACCTCAGCTTTCTGGAAAAGTTTGCATAGAGCTATGGGTACGAAGTTGACCTTTAGCACAGCCTTTCACCCCCAGACAGATGGTCAATCAGAAAGGGTGATTCAGATTTTAGAAGATTTGCTCAGGGCATGTATTGTGAATTTTACAGAGAGTTGGGATATGAAATTACCATTGGTAGAATTTGCGTAAACTAACAGTTTTCAAGCATCTATCCAGATGGATCCATATGAAGCTCTCTATGGACATAAATGTAGAACACCTCTTCACTGGGATGAAGTTGGTGAGAGAGCTGGCTTAGGACCAGATGTAGTGGAACAAACAGCAGAAGATGTTAGAAAGATAAGAGAACGAATGAAAGCTGCTCAAAGTCGGCATAAGAGTTACGCAGATAATAGGAGAAGAAATCTGAATTTTGAAATTGGCGATCATGTATTTTTAAGAATTGCTCCAATGAAAGGAGTAATGCGTTTTGGGAAGAAAAGAAATCCGAGTCCAAGATATATTGGACCCTATGAGATTTTAGAAAGAATAGGAACGCTAGCTTATCGTTTAGCACTGCCCCCGCAGCTGTCAGCAGTGCATAGCGTTTTTCATGTTTCAGCTTTGAGGAAATATATTCCTAACCCTTCGCATGTGCTAAGCCATGAGCCAATCTAGTTAGCACCAGATTTAAGTTACGAAGAGAGACCAGAGAAGATTCTTCTTCAAGAAGTTAGAAAGCTAAGAAACCGTAGTATTCCTATGGTTAAGATACAATGGTCTAACCATATATTCCTAACCCTTCGCATGTGCTAAGCCATGAGCCAATCTAGTTAGCACCAGATTTAAGTTACGAAGAGAGACCAGAGAAGATTCTTCTTCAAGAAGTTAGAAAGCTAAGAAACCGTAGTATTCCTATGGTTAAGATACAATGGTCTAACCAATCTGAGCGAGAAGATACGTGGGATACAGAAGCTAATATGCTTAATATTTACCCATATCTGTTTGGTAAGTAAAATTTCGAGGACGAAATTTCAATAAGGAGGGTAGAGTTGTAACGCCCCAAAATTTATAGGACCACATGTTTGAATCTTATTTGTTTCAAGGGTCAAAATGACAATTTAAATGTTAGCATAAGCTATTTTATGAAAGTTGATTCTATCAATTTTAGAAATGATGTGCGACACAGAAAGTTCCAGTGGAGGTTACTCCAAGCGCAATACACGAGCAAATTTTAGAAATATGTTTAAATGATTTTAAGGAGGACAAAATGATTTCTTTTAAAAAGGGTTTGGTAGATTTGCAAATTGAATGTTGAGAGGGAAATTTTACTAAAATTCATAACTTTAAGTAAGGTGTGTCATGCTTGATGATTACACCTCACTTGCCACTAATCCCTCCCATATAAATACCTGTTACGAAGGAAAAGTTCATTTTTACTTGCAAATAGAAAACTATTTTGTGTTCTTTCAAATATGTTCAAAGAAGCTCGTGTGATTGCTTGAGGAGGTGGAACTATGCGGGAACAAACTGCTGTCATAAAGCTCAAGTTCAAAGGCAAGTAAAAGCTGATCCTTGCTACACCATTTTAAAGCATATATTGTTTTTCAGTATGTGTTTGCTTGCCTGTATGTTAAAGATATGTTTAAGTTCATGTTTACGTATGTTCAAAGAAGATTTACGTATGTTTAAGAAAGAAAGATTGGGTTCAAAAGTTATGTTTTCTGCTTCAAACGTTTCCAGAATGTTTTAAGAAAGTAAAAGATGTTTTCAAAGTACTGAGCAATTCAGATTTGATTCATGTATATTCATGAATGTTCTTCTTTCTAGTGGATGGTAACATCTGAACTGGACTCTATGTAATCGGTGAGGCTAGTCGAATCAGAATCTAAGTCTGGTTTGATAGGCAGAACTGGTATCGTAGATGTCGTTTGTGATGTTGCAGCACCAAGTTCTTAGTCAGATTTTGTTTCCTATGTCAGCAACTGAACTTCATATTTAAAATCAATAGTTTTCATTTCAGCTGATGTTTTCGCTACACCTTAGATTTTGGTCAGATTTCACAGTAGTAAATACTTCACTGCTGAGTCGCTTAAGATTATTCATTGACATCTGAGTTGACCAAGTTGCTGCTGTCAGGCCACGTGCTAATCTCAAAAGATTAGAGCACAATTAAGCACATAATCACGGAAGCGTAAAATCGGGCTTAAAAATTTTCGAATACAATTGGGCCTGAACTTAAAACATCATTCAAAATATTCATAATCAAAATAAGAGTTAACTCAAACTCCAACGATTCAGGTAACAACAATATTCAATTCAAAATACAGATCCCCAAATACAATAAAACTCGGGACATCCCTCGGTTCAATACATATCATAAACAGATTGGGACTCAAGGAAACGGGGATCGACCAGTTGGCCCTCCACTCGGTCCAGCCTGGGTTCAATACATATCATAAACAGATTGGGACTCAAGAAACGGGGATCGACCAGTTGGCCCTCCACTCGGTCCAGCCTGGTTACCTGAAGATGCTGCAAATGGGTATCACAGACCCAAACAACACAAAGCAAGAAAAGAAATATGAGGTCAAGCCTCAGTACGAAGAGCTCTAAAATAAACAGCAACTCATAAACATGCAGTATCTAAAGTCATGAGATACATGAGGCTATGAAGGAAATCGGATAACAAGACCAGTAAGTCAACTGGAAAATCAAAATCAGTCGAGCCTCTAAACCCACACAGTAAGTCAACCGTTGGAATCATCGGTCCGTGATATTCTGGGCCCGTCAGCCCATCACAGCTCGGTAGTAGATACTCGAATCCGGTAGTCACCACTCTGATGATAGCGTTGGACTATTCCGACACAACACATCTATTGGCCGGTCAACGTGGCTCTAATCTCGGGTCATCAATCGATCAATCTGGCTCAAGATGTATGCATGAATGACAAGGAAAACATATCTGTTTTCTACATGCATAGAATATGTAAACAACGCATACGAATCAGTAACTCAGGCAGTTCACATAATCACAGATTCCATAGAAGCCAAACTCATAACTTCAATACTAGCAGGTTATGCTCGAAGCTGTTAAATCACGCTCAATCGTACCTTCAACAGCTGATTCTACCTCAACAAATAATTACCAAGGAACGGAAGTTTCTTCCTGCACAATTCTACCCTTCGCTGGTCACGTCCAACCACAACGAAGTTCCTGGAAGCTGAAATCTGTACAAGGCATCTCATTCTTAGTTCATATCTAACTCAAATCTGAACCTCAACATACAAATTCCTATGGCCAAGAACTCTAATC
Organism: Dorcoceras hygrometricum; assembly: GCA_001598015.1. Taxonomy (NCBI): domain Eukaryota; kingdom Viridiplantae; phylum Streptophyta; class Magnoliopsida; order Lamiales; family Gesneriaceae; genus Dorcoceras; species Dorcoceras hygrometricum. The sequence goes on from KV013971.1 coordinate 8,757, forward strand.
TAGTTCTACTTCTAAACAAAGTACTACAACCAAAATATAAGCTTAGAACGGTAGGAAAATGCTTACCCAGAAGCTGAAATTAGTGGAGAACTAACGGGTTCCACTACACGAAGAAAGCAGCAACTTCGCGATCCTCCCCAAGGTCTTTCTACAGCCTCAAATGGGTAACAATCGTTAGAGCAACTCACAAGGAATCCAGCGCCACCAAGTTCACTCAAAACAACGGCGGGAAGCGGCGGCAATCGATGGAGAAAAGTCACGGTGAACAGTAGCTAAAACGAGGGTTTGGATATGGAGATAAGAAATATCGGGTTCAGAATAATTCTAAGTGTCGATTAACACTTATCTATATATATATCTCAATCCAACTACTGCTGTTCTCAAAATAACCAGACGTCGTGAACAGTAGGTATCTCACAACAGATACCAGTCGTTTCTTTCAACAGAAACCAGATTTTCCTCTTAACAAAACCAGCAGCAACCACCAGGCGTTGCATTTGCAAAGTAGCATCAAAACAACACCGTTCCAACTAAACAAAACGACGCCGCAGCGTTCCACCAGCTGACAACAGATTTCTCTTGCGAAGCAACCAAAAGCTGGTAACAGATTCCTTTCAAAAACCACCAGCGACTGGTTACGCGAAACAATTCAAAGCGACGACGTAAAGGACACGTCATCATATCTGTCAACAGCTGGTTAACCAACCCAGCGACTGGATAAACCACCCAACAGATCCATCGCTACTGGTACCAGACGCACTACCCAAAACGCTGCGTTTCAACTTAATAAAACGACGTCGCCTCTCATCAGCGACTCGTTCCTCAAACCAACACAACAATCGATCCTCTGCTAGTGACCACGTGACAAATAGCAGTCAACATCTAAAAATATTGACCAACACGTGTCGCTTCCTCGATCATTCTCGCAATTGCGCGCCTGCTGCCAGCAGCAACCTCACCAAGCTCAACTGCTGCCAGTAGATTCCTTCTTCAAGCGCAACTACTGATTTAAATTCCACCAGCTACGAGCTACAGTACCGTTGACTCGCGTTGACTCTTGAATTTCGCTGCGACTGGTTTATAACACTTAGAGAAATTCGACAACCCAAAATTCCGTGACTAATCCTACGAAACAGATTAATCACTATTCGAATTTCTCAATCCTCACATTCTCCCCACCTTAAGAGATTTCGTCCTCGAAATCAAAGGTAAACTCAGGGAAAAATTCAATCAATTTATTCCAACAACAGGATACAAAACAGCAATTCATCTGATACAAACCCAAGTGTTCAAGATAACACGAGCTACAGTACCGTTGACTCGCGTTGACTCTTGAATTTCGCTGCGACTGGTTTATAACACTTAGAGAAATTCGACAACCCAAAATTCCGTGACTAATCCTACGAAACAGATTAATCACTATTCGAATTTCTCAATCCTCACATTCTCCCCACCTTAAGAGATTTCGTCCTCGAAATCAAAGGTAAACTCAGGGAAAAATTCAATCAATTTATTCCAACAACAGGATACAAAACAGCAATTCATCTGATACAAACCCAAGTGTTCAAGATAACTGGGTAATCAACAAATATCCACTAGGGAAAACACAACCAGAAACCGAAATCTAAAACAACAATCTACTCAAACAGATGCGGCCACTCATGCTGCATCTTCTCTTCCGGTTCCAAAGTTGCTTCTTCTCTGTCATGCTTGCTCCATTGGACCATCACCAACGGAACTACTGTATTCCTCAACTGATTCTCCTTCCTATCCATAATCTGGACTGGATATTCAACATAACTCAAAGCAGAATCCAGCTCAACTTCGTCGGTTCTCAACACATGGGATGGATCTGGCTCATATTTCCTCAACATTGACACATGAAAAACATCATGAATCGCTGCTAATTCAGCAGGCAGCCTCAAACGGTAAGCCAACTGTCCAATCCGCTCAATTATCTCAAAGGGACCAACGAATCTAGGAGCTAATTTTCCTTTAAATCTGAAGCGCATCACGCTTTTTAAAGGAGAAACTTTGAGACATACTCGATCTCCAACCTCAAACTCTAACGGTCGACGTCTTCGGTTAGCATAGCTGGTAAATCTATCTTGTGCAGCCTTCATTCTACTTCGAATCAAATCAATATGATCATTCATATGCTGCACAAACTCAGGGGTAGAAAGTTGTTTCTCACCAACTTCTTCCCAACAAATCGGAGATCTGCATTTTCGACCATACAACGCCTCAAATGGAGCCATCCCGATAGTCACCTGGTAGCTGTTATTATATGAAAACTCAACCAACGACAAAGAATCCTGCCAGCCACCACTTAAATCCATCACAACTGCTCGCAGCATATCCTCTAAAGTCTGGATAGTCCACTCAGACTGACCATCTGTCTGTGGGTGATAGGCTGTACTCATAGCCAATCTCGAACCCATCGCTGCTTGCAGACTCTTCCAAAAATGAGAGGTGAATCTTGGATCTCTGTCAGACACTATCGAAACAGGCACTCCATACAATCTAACCACATGGTCGATATACAGCTTCGCCATTTTCTTCATCGAACACCTCACATCATAGGGAATGAAGTGGGCTGACTTCGAAAGTCTATCAATCACCACCCAAATCGCATCGCATCCCCTACTCGATCGAGGTAGATGAGTCACAAAGTCCATGGCGATGTACTCCCAATTCCATTGGGGCACCTCTAAACTCTGTAGCAATCCACCAGGTCTCATTCTCTCAGCTTTGACCTGCTGGAAATTCAGACATCTAGCAACAAAACCAGAGATGTCGCTCTTCATGCCTTCCCACCAGTAGTAAGATTTCAAGGCTTGGTACATCTTTCTCTCGCCCGGATGCACACTGTATTGACTACAATGCGCTTCATTCATGATGGTCTCATTCAAATCAATCAAGTTTGGAACCACCAATCTTCCTCAAAATCTCAGACATACGTCCAAAGAAACAGAGAAATCATCAGACTGACCACTTCGGGCTTTAATCTTTAACTCATGAATGTACGGATCAGTCCTCTGCGCCTCCCTGATGTCACTCACAACCTGCGGTTCTACTTAATCGAAGAAACCATAAAGTACTGATCACCCGGCTGGAAACGCCAACCAGAAGTACTCAACTGCTCATAGACTTTAGGGACACTCAAAGAAGAAAGCATCGCAGGCTGGGTCTTCCTACTCAAAGCATCTGCTACTGAGTT